>APFE031090487.1:0-55981 GCA_000404065.3 Pinus taeda | reverse complement strand
ATGAGAATGGAACCATAACAGTAGTCATCTATCTTTTATTAATCAGAAATAGAGTAAGGTACAACCAATGTTCTGACGTTGAGTCCTTCTCTAGAGGGTCCAGCCAGCATGTCTCATAAGCATTCACCTTTTAAGGTAGATCTCCCAAATCAAAGAACTCTCTCTCACATACAAGGCAAAAAACTCATAACCTTCCTTAGGATCTATAGCAATCGTCACACAACACACCAAATGCCTACAAAGAGCATGCACTAAGAATTCCTCTATGTCAAGGTCTATATGTTCCAAAACTAGCTGCTCATGGCAATGGTGGAGGCTTATATAGGAGAAGGAGTCTCCATGAATAGTGAAAGGATGAGCTTACCCCCAAGAAAAGTGGGTGACCAGGAAAACAATCATGCCTTAGAAAGGATGGCGACCTTTACAAAGCTAACAGCCAAGTCTGGAGTCATCTGGAAGGTTGGCTGTTAGAACAAACTCGTCCAAACAGGATCAGCGCGGGTGCAAAACTAGGCTGGCGCACTGGCATCGCATCTCAATTACAGAAGAGGTCTGGTCAGCGTGAACTAATACAAGCGGAGGGTGCGCTGTTTATGAAATTCGACCAGCGCGGAAAACCCATGTGCTTCCACGCTGGCAGCACACCAGTTATACTGTCATCCGCCAGTCAGCGCGGTTATTTTAATAACAGTCGCGATGATCCAATAAACTTAGGCTAAGAGGGTTTTTTGGCCATTTCAGAGAGCATGAGCATGGTGGATGTGATTTAATGACACGGTAGGGAGACTGACAAGGAGACAGTGACATTTTACTATGTAATAGATGCCCCCTAAAGCATGAAGCCCGAGAGAGTGGGAGGGGTGAAATGCTTTACAAAACTGCTGAATCGGAACACCACCAGGAAGAACCTGCATGTAGATACAACTGATATTTCAATTACATGTAGTCTAGGCATGGGCGCAGCCATCCAAAAGACATATGAAGAAGGTCTGTGGTATGGACGCAGCCACCCAGCTGAAGAGACCATGATGATAAGAGGTATGGTCGCAGCCATCCTAAAAGACTCAGGTATGGGCGCAACCATCCATCAATGAGTCATGTAATGATGATCCACAAAATCGCAACCTGGCCCACAATGGACTAGAACCAGGGTCTTGCGCTCCATCCAAACCCGAACAAAGTACAAGTTCAAACATGTGAATATAGGAGTCGAGGTCGAACATGCTTGAACATCGTCTAATTACCAGCCAATGATGAAAGCTGTTAACAGACGCGAGAGGGGCCACCAATGATGACGATGGTCCTGAAGGTACTATAGGTACAATCCACGGCGTGCGAATGAATGAGCCAGTGTCAAACACCTGTAGAGTCATCCGATCGGAGGCCAATGATGAAAACCTCGCGTTGAACACGAAGAACCTGCCATTGAGGCATGCAGGCTCCAAGGTACCTGAAGGGAGTCTCTTGGTCACTCCTGGATAATGAGTTGAAGTCGATAGGAAGTGATCTTTATCGAAGGTGGGCCATAATGTTTCCCACATCATCGACACGAGACGAAAAGAGACAATATGTTTTGTGTGAAATATCAGAGGGAGGTTATACTTGCAGAGGCCAACTTCTCTTGAACATATCGGTGGCATAATGACGGATTTGGCAGTATTTGGGGTCAAATGATAAGAGGTTGTAATGAAAGGGCAATGAGCAGATGAATGGCCAAATAGGATAACCCAAACCCATGGAGGCAAAAGTGAAGCGAGATGAGATGTCCCCACCCAGACACGGATGCAAATAGTGCCATGTTCAAGAGCGACATACTGCCGATGACGACGATTACGGTTCCTTTATTTCCCCCACCATTTCTGGTGAGTACCCCGGTTATTTTTGGATGAAAATCTTGACGGGGATAGCATATGCTTGAAGAGCCTCATTTCGACGGAGCCCGATGTCATTAAGTTTTAACGATTCTGACAAAGGAAGAACTCGGCGTCTTTTCATGTTTAGAGAGTTTGAAAAGACAGCTGAAAAGAAAACTCCAGGGGGGTGCTTTTTCGTAAAGTTGTGTCTCTCGAGCCCGAAAAAGTATAAAACGATGCTCGAAAGAACCGCCCGATCATTACGACCGAGGAGTACTTTTCGTAAATAGTGACTTTGACCCGAAAAGGTAAAAAAGCGGTCAGAAGCACGTTGTTTTAGAACCAATAACGAGTGCGAAACGACAAACACCCGACAATCTTTGTTAATTTAATCAATCGAAAAAGAGCTTTAAAAGCGACTGCCTCTCGTTCCTTTTAACGAGCTGAGAGGAGGCTCGGCAATCTTTTCTTGTTTTATGTCGGAAAAGAGCTTAAAGACGACATTTTTTGGGATCAAGTGCATATAGATCCACCGTGACTTTGCCGGCTCCGAGGTCCTGCACAAGAAAACCACCTGTGTAAACTCGTTCATATGTTGAAAAACATAGAAAAACATGCATCAAGGCATAATATAACGACATCAAGGCTTAAATTCATGATAAAAGGTGACAAAACCCACTTTTATAAGGTTAATTTAGAAATTTTACCATAAATAGGGGGTGAAAAAGTCATTTTTACCATTTTACCATTTGAGCTTTGGAGAACGTTGTAGAACTACAAAGTTGACGGAGCGAATTCTTCATCATTCGGACGCTGTTCTTTCGACAGCCGATTCCAGGTAGGTCCCTCTTGCCATGCGCTCCATTTTGAATCCTTTTTTAAGCATTTTCACCGTAGGATTTGGCCATTTGGCCAAATTTTTTGAGCGTAGGTGCGCTCTCGGTCAGCGCGGATTTGCCCATCGGGTCCGCGCTGACTGATTTTACCAGTACACACCACTTTCCAGGTCAGCGCAGAAAACCCGTGTCCTTCCGCGCTGACCCAGAGAAAAATACACAGGCCGCCATTTCCAGCGCGGCTGTTTTAGAAACAGTCACGCTGGCGCCGCGAAGATTGGTTTTTTATAATTTAAATGGATAATTTTCAAATGCAAGCAACCTAATGATTTTGGGTGATCTTGCAGGACATAATGGCCTTTGTATGGCAAGAGAGGGCCCATGACAATGAAGATATGGCCGCTTTTGCTAATGCCGGATGCCGAAATGCAATGCGGGCATGCGGTTTGCTCAAATTCTTCCTTACTCCGCGCTTGAGGGCTCAACCAGACCTCCTAGAGCTTCTGATCAGAGCCTGGAACCCAGTGGATGGGAAATTTACCATCCGAGGCCGTGACATAGAGTTCGACTCCTCGGACATTTACTTTTTGACTGGATTGTCTCGCCGAGGCGTGATGCCCATCCTGGAGGGGCAGCGACCTAGCGGTGAGACGCTTGATCGGCTGATGGCCGGTGTATGCCCACAGGCAGTCAAGACACGAAGCAGGAAAGCAAGCATACCATCAGTGGGTGTTGGACCCAATGGTGACATAGTCCTTCGTACTATACTCTTCCTAGTGACGCGGGCAACAGGCAGTCTGGCCAACCATGAGGCCTCAAAGGCCAACTTGTTACTAGCTCTCGAGTGCTTACAACCCACGATTTTCAACTGGCCAGCAGCTGTGACCAACAGCATGAAGAGACAATTGAGTAACTGCCGACGTGGAGAGTCGAAGCAATTTGGCTACGGATCGCTCTTGCTTCCGCTCATGTTCGAGCGGGTGCCAGCTCTTCGGCTGCAGACCATGGTGGTAGACCCGCCTAATAGTCCACGGGAGACGAGGGCCACCAAATGGGCCCGGGTCATGCCACGTGGAGGTGGCAGTCGCTCAGTGTCGTGGGGCGTCTTCTTCCGAGAGTGGCTAGATTTCCAGGTTATCTTCATCGAGGACTGGCCATATGCCGGTATCGAATTCCGTGGTGATCCTGACATGCCATTGCCTGCGGGAGAGCAGTGGGACGATGGAGGTAAACACTTGATCTCTTTTTGATTTTTCATCTTTATAATGTTTTTGAATTTTTTCATGTACATGTCCTAATAAATGCTATGTTGTGCAGATGTGGGACCTGTGAGACCCCTTGGTCTGGTCCCAGAGGCACGGAGAGAGGGGCAAGGCGCTGCCATCTTGGCCTTGGCTCTTGCAGGAGGTGACCAGACAGAGACTGTGGTACACAACCTTGAGGGCTTGCTGGCAGGAGTCCCAGATTACCAGGGGATCGAGGAGGTCCCCCTAGCTGCACAAATCCATACAGTGGGTGTAGAACCCAGGATGCACCGCCTTTTGAGGCGGGTGGCACGAGTGGTGGCATGCTACAGAGAGCATAACCCACCATAGTAGACGACTAGGTTTTATTTTCCACTGCTGTTTTGAGAGACATATGTCTCAGATGTACTGAGGACGTCAGATTTATTGAGACATGTACACTTATTTTTTGAGCGCTTTAGTGCGCCACACGATATATATATATATATATATATACATGGTGTTTTATTGTATCTTATGCTTCTCATGTTCTGTTGATTTACATATTTCGCAAATGTCTGTCTAATACATGGTTAGCCAATGCATCAGTTACAACATTAAGTCTTCTTGGAATGTGATGATAAGTAATATAATCAAAAGCTATTTCCAATAACTTAACATGTAAATACAACCTTAAGATATGATGATCTCTAACGGAATATCGTCTGTTGAGCTGGTGGACTACAAGCTGCGAATCTAAATTTACAACCAATGAGCGGATTCCGAGGTTAATCGCCTCGGCCAATAATTCAATTACAGCACTATACTCAGCTACATTGTTTGTTGTACAACCTAGACACACACCTTGAATATCTACTAACTCACCATGAGGATCATAGATCACCCATGCTGCAGATGACAGATTGCGAGTACTGCGGGAAACACCATCAGCGAAACCAACGTAAGGTGATCCAGACATCTGTTCAGAAGCAAAAGACCCAATAAGCAGCGATCACGCCGACACTCTGAGACAAAAATCAAAGAAACACACTAAACACACTGTAAAAAAGAATATGCATGTAAAAAATAAATGAGAGAGTGCCTGGACTCAGGCGTAATATTTCTTAAGATATAGCCCATTACAGGGCCTGTCCAGGGGATTACCTTCATAATTGATCAGCTCATAGGCACCTTTTTGTAGAACTCTGTTTACAATGTAGGGCCCATGCCACATTGGCTCGAGTTTTCCTGCTCCTAGCTTATCATTGGCCTGATCGTAGAACAGTACCAAGTCTCCTTCAACGAAAGAGAGGGGATTAACAGAGTTATCGAAGTGAGTTTTCACTCGCTTCTTTCGGGCTTCGATAGCAAGGGAGGCTAGACAACGTGTCTCGTCTAGTCATTCCAAGTAAAGAAGCTGCTCTTCTGTAGGAGTAGTCTCGGGAAGTAACTCGACGACTAATTTGAGTGAAGGAATCTCACACTCAATGGGAAGGGTTGCCTCCAGTCCATATACTAGCTGAAAAGGGGTGAAACCGGTGGCATCCTTCACGGAGGTCTGGTAGGCCCACAACACGGAGAACAACATCAAATGCCAATTAGACTTGTGCATGCCAACAGTTCTCTGAAGCATCGTGACCAAGACTTTGTTCACGGCTTCAACCTGACCGTTCGCCTGAGGATAGTATGGAGAGGAACTATCATGCCTAAGTCCAAGTTGGGTTGTCAACTTGACCATCATATGATTACGGAAATCTTTTTTGTGATTAGTGACAATGGCTTGTGGAACTCCAAACCGAGAGATGACATGGTTGAAAAGAAACTGCGTCGCCGTATGACCATCTTCCGACCATGTGGGCATCGCCTCGGCCCATTTTGTAAAGTAATCGACAGCAACGATGATGTAACCATGCCCCACGGCCGAGCGAGGGTTACATGTCACATAATCGATGCCCCACTTAGAAAAGGGGCCAACGGTCACTACGGGGTGCAGCGGGGCAGCAGGCGCATGCATCTTCCGCTGGTAAATCTGGCATTCGTGGCAAGAACGAACGGCAAGAACGCAGTCCTTGAAGATGGAAGGCCAGAAGTAGCCAGCACGAAGGATATTTTGTGCGGTGGCATATCCAGACATGTGACCGCCACAAGCACCGGAGTGGCAGTAATTTAGAACTCTTTCAGCTTCTTCGAAGGTGAGACATCGACGAAGAACCGAATCAACCCCAAGGCGGTAGAAGGTGTCCCCAACTATGCGATAAGGCTGAGCTTGGTGACGAATCCGCCGACGAGCATCTTTCGAAATCTCGGGGCGGAAGGAGGACGTCTGCAAATAGACAATTATGTCCCCATACCATGGATCGAGGGTGCTGATCAGGAAAAGAGTTTCATCTGGAATCGACTCCTCTATCTGCGAGGAACTAGCGGCGGACAACAAGGAGCACAGTAGTTCAGCAAAAACAAGTGATTTCTTGGACTTGGCCATAGTAAATTCCAAGTCGAACTCTTGGAGGATCACGACCCAATTTGAGTACTTGCCCCCCAGCAATTGTCGTGAAAGAATGTAGTTCATGGGGTTACAATTTGAAATCACTGTAGTAGTACGCAACAGAATGTAGTGACAGAATCGTTGGACGGCGCAAACCGCGGTGAGAGCCAACTTCTCGACATATGCGTATCGAGTCTCCGTGTCTAATAAGTTGCGACTAAGATAATAAATGACATGCTCGATGCCATCATCGTTGCCCTGAACCAAAACCATGTCGATAGTGGTATCGGCAACAGCCAAATAGAGCGTATAGTCACGATGGTAATTTGGAGGCCGCAACAAAGGGGCGGAAACCAGGAGAGTTTTGAGATGAGCAAACGACTCCTCGGCTATGGCATCCCATCGGAATGGGGTGTCACGCTTCAGTAACTGGGTAAAACCCTTTTCCACTTCGGCATAGTTTGGTATGAATCGTCTTAGAAAATTAGCTTTTCCCTGCAAACTCTGTAATTGCCGCAAAGTTGCAGGGCGAGGAAGATTCACAATTGCCTCGACTTTAAGGAGATCCAGACGGATGCCCTCTCAGGAGACGATAAACCCGAGCAATCGACCTGATTCCATGCAGAAGACACATTTGTGCGGATTTAATCGAATATTATAGTGTCTACAACGAAGAAAGATTTCATGAAGGTGCGATGGGTGGTCCGTGCGCTTAGCTGAATGAGCGGGGAGATCATCGAGATAAGGCTGTACGATGTGTCTGATATCGTGGAAAGCATACGACATCGCATGCTGAAAAGTAGCGCCGACATTTTTGAGGCAGAAGGGGAGCTTTTTATAAGCAAAGGTGCCCCAGGGACAAATGAAGGCTGTCTTGTGTTGATCTGCTGGAGCAATGTTGATCTGGTTGTAACCAGAAAAGCCGTCCATAAAAGAGTATATCTCGCTACCCGCACATTCATCAATGAGTTGATCAATAAATGGCGTGGGGTAGTTGTCCTTTGGGCAAGCTCTGTTAATGTCACGATAGTCAACGCAGACACGAATGGTGCCTTGTTTTTTGTCGACAGGGACAATATTTGAGACCCATTCTGTCAGTTGGATGGGATAAATAAATCCCGCCTTAAGAAGCTTTTCAACCTCTGCTTTGATGGCTGCCGCCTTACGGGGGTGCATGGGACGCAAACGCTGGCGAACAGGTTTGGCCCCGGGATACGTTGGTATCTCGTGCACTACTATTAGATGGATCAATACTGGCATTTCTTCATAGGGACCATGCAAAGACATCGCGGAAATTCGCGAAAAAAGGCGATTATAAACCTGAATCTCCTCAGGAGTGCCAGATTACTCCTATGTAAATATTCTCAACAATCCCTGCCTTAAAAAATATGTCGATTGATTGAGTTTGTGTGATGTTCCCTAAATTTCCTTCGGACGATGTGTGATAAATCTGAATGGGCGTCTGAAGGGGTTGAGAAGGGAGACATGAAGCAAATCATGCAAGACACAGTAGAGTTTCCTGGGAGGTAGGTAGAAAGGAAGAACGGTGGTGAAGAGGGAACCATGGTCGTTCATCCAGAGACATGGTCTCTATAATAGCCTCATCGGAAGGAAATGTTTCCTTCAATGGATCCGAGGAGGTGTATTCTCCTAACCAAGGGGGAAAATCATCTGAGTCGAGCGCCCCACTCGAGACGATGGGTTCATCATGAGAAGCCGATGCAGCGACAATTTCAATGTAGTTGAGCTCGCTGGTACTCAACGATCTCCTGCGCCCCAAGGTCTATCTGGTCGATGGAAGGAAGAATCCTAAGGATCAGAATCGACCGCCAGTCATGGTCGAGGCGAAGTTAGGAGGTGGGGGAAAAAACACCCATAAGGGCGGGTTCTTTGAAGAGCCCGGCTCCCACATTTTCATATGGAACTGAGGTATGCTCAACGAAGGGTACGTTTCCCTCAGAAGAGGAAGCGAAAAACGAGAGTTGATCGACCGTGACAATTTTCCCTTGATGGGGGAAATGAATGACACAGAAGAGAGACGAAGCCACAGCACGCATAGCGTACGTCTAGCTCCGGCCCAGAAGGAGGTTATAGGTAAGATTTGCGTCTACAACCTCGACTTCTACTTCTACAGTCTTCCCTTCTAAGGTAATCAGTAGCCGTTGAAGGATACCATAAGGTCGAGATTCTCTCCCGTCGAATGCTTCCAAGGTTGTTGGGGACTGACTCAACGTCGGAGACTTGATGGCTTTCCAACATGCAATAGTCATAATGCAGGTTGAGGCACCCTCATCAATGACTGTACGATGGATCGTTTTAGAATTGATGACGACTTGAATGAGGAAAGCTATCTGATGAGGCAGTCGAGGAACATGGCTCTCGAGGTCGAAAGTGATTAAATCCGAGTCCGCTGGGTCGATGCCAACGATGGCCTATAGCAGGGACTTCCTCTGGGGGGGGGCAGCTCTGAAGGACCTCTAAGGCGGACATGGCAGACGGAGCCTGCGCTAAGTCCTCCATGATGCTATAGTGCTGGGCAGCACGAGCATACGGGTTATAAGAAGACTTCCTGAGTACCCCTTTGGGAGGGGGTCGGATTGTCGTCTCAACACTCGGTCTCTCGATATGGAGAGGACCAGAGCTGGACAAAGGAGCACTTGAGGGAACCTCTGGCTCCTTCCCGACAGACAATGGATACTCTCTAGCTCGAGTTGATACATGAATAGGAATAGTTCCAGCCATGAAGACCTGGGAACCGAAGGGAGAAGATGAAGAAGGATCATATACCATCTGGGTTTGCTGAGAGGGAAACGGTTCTTTCAGAACAACAGGGATCCCTTGAGCACCTTTTAACAGCCAACTAACTTCGGACCGCCTAGGGCAGTCCTTAGTGTAGTGATCTTCCTCGCAAATGAGGCAAGGATAATTAGGTTTGCGTTTAGCTCCTTCCTCGGCAGGAGGTTTAGAGGATTCCTGCTTGGGTTGATCGGACTTATTTTTCCCTTTCCCCTTTTCCTTTTTCTTGCCTTTCGAGGCCTTGCCTGCCGTAGAGGACTGAACGACATTGACCTCAGAAGTGTTACCGGAAATTACAACACCCTGGGAAGTGTTTTCGCTGGATGAACTTGACTTTTTCTTCCCTGAATTCGGTGACGTTTTAGAGGCCTGGTTTATAGAGCCAATGACTCCATCAACAGATGGCTTGGGCGGAGCCTTTGACGTACCGGGCCTAGGGGCGTCTGGCAAATAATCATACAAAGTACCAGACTGAGAGTAGACTAAGTCTAGGTACTGAGCGCGCGTGATCGCTTGCTCTTCAGTTACGCACACTCCCATGGCAATGTCCCGCGCAATCTTGGGGACAAAGGAAGTCGTAAACCAGTCGGTGAGGAGGAAATCAGGTATCCAGAACTTGATTAACCTGCGACGCCTTCTCCATTCATGAATATGATCGGAGATATGTGTAGCAGTATCCTGCTTAAGAGACGTGAGGAGGTGAGTCCCCGTCTCATACCGAATGGGTAACTGAAAGTGATTCAAAAATGCCATAGTCAGCGAATTAAAATCATGGAATGATGCACATGCTAATTCGATATACCATTTAGCTGTTGAACCTGTGAGGGTCCTCTAAAAGAGGCGAAGCCAGATCGAGTCATCGAGCCATGAATTTGACGAACACCATAAGTGATACGTCATGACATGAGCCTGAGGGTCCTCTCCGGCCTTCCCATCAAATTTGGGACAATCACTAGGTATTTTAGTCAAAATTGGTGGCCATTGTGGATCGTGTAGAATGGGATCATTCGTCAACTTTGACACATCGGGTAGTTCCAACGTGGCTAAAAATGGTAGCTGCGGATTAAACGACATTTGCGCCGGATACGAGGAAGAACCAGAATTCCATCGAGCTCCTGGTTGCCCCCATTGCCCTTGTCCCGATGGGCTAGGTCCATAAGGGCCTTGTCCAGAAGGATTTTGCGCATAAGGGTTATTTCCAGAACCAATTTGCTGATTCTGCCCCCCAGCACCCCATTAGTTACCATATTGGCCAGCAGGTTGTTGATAATTTGGATAAGGATTACCCTGCGGCTGTTGGTAATTCTGATACGGGATATACAGATTTTGCCCCTGGGGTTGCTGGTATCCGTACAGAGCCTTGGAACCAGGCGGAATTTGATGACCAGATTGGGATTGATACCCACCTGAATGTTGGGGTTGGGATTGGTACCCACCCGAATAAGGAGGCTGGGCCTGATACCCGCTAGAATACGGAGGCTGGGTTTGATACCCGCCAGAGTACGGAGGCTGGGATTGATACCCGCCTGAGTACGAAGGTTGGGATTGATACCCGCCCGAGTAAGGAGGTTGGGATTGGTACCCACCTGAATACGGAGGCTGGGATTGATACCCACCTGAATATGGATGCTGGGATTGATACCTACCTGAAAGAGGAGGTCGGGATTGGTACCCGCCTGCATGCTGAGCCGTCTAGCCAGAAGGTTGTCCTGGTCGGATTTGGGACGGCCCTGTTTGCCCAGAAGGTCGAGCTTGCTGGGTGAGGGGCTGCCCTTGCGCAACCGAGGTTTGTCCCTGTTGACCAGAGGGTTGCTGAGTGGTAGGCCGGCCTTGCTACACGTAAGGCTAGCCCCCTTACCCAGAAGGGTTGCCTTGCTGGTTTACGGGTCGACCTTGTTGCCCAGAAGGTTGTCCCTGGTTCCCGTAAGGTTGCCCCGAAGGGTAGCCTTGTTGGGTACCTGGTTGACCTTGTTGGGCGTTGGGTTGTCCCGGGTTTCCAGAAGGTTGCCCAATATATGTAAACGCCGGACCACTAGAGACCAAAGGTTGTCCCTGATTAGGTTGTCCTTGTGGGCCTCCCTATTGACCTGGGTAATTTTGACCAGCATACTGCTGCCCATGATTAGGCTGCACGTAGGGCTGTTGACCCTGGTAGGGTGGTTCTTGCTGTCCTTGTCCCGGATGGTACTGGCCGCCACCATACCCGGTGGTGCCCTAATCCACGTTCAACGGAACGGAAATCTCATCATAAGGTATTTGAGGCAAGGAGGTGTACAAATAATGATTTTCGGCATCATAGTACGGGCCCTGGCCATCTGGGTTCTGGACATTACACAAGTATTCAAAATATGCCTCCTCTTCCGTCATATAATTGGAAGCAGGAGGAGCACCACTTGCGGGGTGCACAACTCTAGAAGAAGGTGACGGTTGACCACTTTGCGTTGGACCTCGAGATGGGCCTGCGACGGAAGTGACAGCTGATGACGCTGTGACCATACTAACAACTGGAGTTGACGCCGCGACACAAATGGTTGGGTTGGAGGGAACTGTTGTAACAACAGAATGGGGGACTTGGGAAACAAACGGTCCTGTGGTAGGGACGATGTTTTGATCCCAAACGGAAGAGGAAGTTGCAGAGTTCATAGCATCCCGCAATGATCTGTAACGCGCCGGCACCGTGACATCCAAAGACATAACGGTGTAGGGCGTAGAGATGATGGGGGATGTTGCCGGAATGGGAGTATCTATACTCGACATAATGGATGGGCCACTCGAAACAGGAGAAGTGTCGCCCATATCGGAGGAAGCCATTGGATATGGAGCACCGAGAGGAGTGGCAGGAAAATCCTCGTCAGAGGGCCCAAATAGGGTTGTAAAAGAACTCATAGAAATCGTCCTCTAGAGCTCTAGAATTCAATGGTTGGATGCTTGGAACAATGGGAAGAGCGTCACAGACCGGAGTTTCAGGAGCAACAGAAGATGGGGACCCTTCGTCACTTGGGATCGAAGACGGAGTTGATGGATCCGCCAAGATGACCAAACAAAGACCCTAAGGAAGCTAACGATAGAAACCTACTCAAAACTAACACACACAAGATCTAACCAGGTAATTTTATCGCGACCAAATGAATTTTTAAGACATAGGAACTGAACTTGACCTTTTCATGTTTCGAGAGTCGAGAAAAGGACGAAAAGATGAATCTATCTACTTCGAATATTTAATGAGCACGAAGTGACAAGACACTCACTTACACCTTTTCTTTTAGAGAGTCTGAAAAGGATAAAAAGTGACTGCTCTGGAGATTCTAAGCAGAAGGTTTACCAAGAAACCCGTAAAACTGCTTATACACCTTGGTAATCGTATGAGAACCAAGGACTTTCCGTACTGCAGTCAATCTTCCCGAATGCTGTGTTTGGTGCGTTACGGTTCACAAGGCGGCAGACTCGGCTTCCTATGGATAAAGGATGCAAGCCTAATGGAGTCTCCCCATATATACCGCGACGGTACGGGGAGCCCAATCGTACTAGCACTATCGTTCCGCCCGGGAGGAACACCCACCACTCACGTAAGCTACCAGGTTTAAAGACGCCGAACAACGTCCTCAGCTAACCTCTAGATATTTGCGTTAAGTTCCAATGCGTTTTTAGATAAATTTGGTTTATTTTACGGTTGATCTTGAATTAAGTTTTGGTTTCATGTCCTACCGTATGATCTCTCAAAAATACTTATATGCAAACTACATGCCAAAGAACATCATTTCGTTCGATGAATTCTAATTATGAGAAGGTTAGGAGTCTTTCAATCAAGAAAAACGAACTCAAGCAATCACACAACCTAGTGCAACTAACAGCAAGGAAATGAAACTTTTCTCTTGAAAACACAAAACAACGAAATGTCCTTTTCCTTTCAAGTATTAAATGCAAAAGATGCTAGCTTTCTTTTCTTTTCAATGGCATAAAATTGTTTTTAAAATGAATTAGAGAGATAGCAACACTAAGTGAAAGAACCAAAATCACTCAATGCAAACACAAGACAATTCCCAAGACACTAAAAACCAGTTTCCCAAAATCAAAGGAAAATAGAGGCTCATGAGCTATGTGATCTAAGCTCAACAAGACAACAAGGAATTCAAAGGAGGAAGCAAGTCACTTGGAACACAATCAGACACTTCCAACAATCACCAAGCGAATGTGAAGACAAATCCGAAGTGGGCCGGTTAACCAAGAACACAAGATCCCAAATGGGAGGCTTGACACACACGACCACTAGATGCCCTAGGGTTTGAGTGTGAAATCAATGGAGAAAAGCAAACACCCGGAGGATACAAGTTCAAAACCAGAAAAACAACGGTCCAACACACTCTAGCAATCGTAAAAGTTAAGGCAACATGCAAACCAAGAAACGAAGGCGAAAAGGAAGGCTTCGCAAAACTGAAAATAAGCAACAAACGAACCCTCGCGGAACAAGGCTTCGCAAGCAAGCATGTCACGACTCAGACAAAATAAAACAAGTAAAACGCCAAGTGGAAAGAGCAGGGGACAGTCAAACCAAGAGGTTTAGGAAGCCAATTTGGACCAAAAAGAATTTTACAGGATCAGCGCGGGTGACCACTCAGCAACAAAGCGATGACAAGACAACGCCTGTAGCAACTTTGCACTGTCAGCGCGGAAGGACACGGATAAAGGGCGCTGGCCCAAAAACAAGGTCAGCGCAACTGTTAAATGTATAAGCACAATGACAGGGAAAGTAAAGAAACAGATGTGCGATGTCAGCGCGACTGTTCTGAAATAAAACGCGTTGAGGCTTAAAAAACAAGCAAAATCGAACCAAAAATCCCCAAACCAAGGCAACATCCTTTTAAAACAATTAAAGTAGTTCCCAGGATGAACCAGGAAATCAACAACAACAAACTAATCCCCAATCTTTGACAAGAGAGCAATAATCAAATTCAAAAGCAAGGATGAACAACAAAGACACAATCAGCTATCCCCAATGGAGTCGCAAAATTTTTGGAGAGGTAAATCCCCTCTACAGATAGAGGCGATCCCTACTAGCCCAGAATGGGTCTAGCAACAATCAATCAATGCTACTCTGCAAGTTCCTAGTTGCAATTAAGAAGTGGGTAAAGAACACTTACTTGGATTCCAGCGCTATGTTTGATGAAGAGATGGTCCTCTCGCTCCTTCGCTCCAGCCGATCACAATCCTCCACTATCCTCGTGGGCGGACACCTGCACAAGCAAAGAGAGAACAAACACAAGCGTAAAATCTACTAAAAGCAACTATACATCAGTTAGAAAGGATGTAATTCACATTAATCATTCATAAGACAAATGAGAATGGAACCATAACAGTAGTCATCTAACTTTTATTAATCAGAAATAGAGTAAGGTACAACCGATGTTCTGACGCTGAGTCCTTCTCTAGAGGGTCCAGCCAGCATGTCTCATAAGCATTCACCTTTTAAGGTAGATCTCCCAAATCAAAGAACTCTCTCTCACATACAAGGCAACAAACTCATAACCTTCCTTAGGCTCTATAGCAATCCTCACACAACACACCAAATTCCTACAAAGAGCATGCACTAAGAATTCCTCTATGTCAAGGTCTATACGTTCCAAAACTAGCTGCTCATGGCAATGGTGGAGGCTTATATAGGAGAAGGATTCTCCATGAATAGTGAAAGGATGAGCTTACCCCCAAGAAAAGTGGGTGACCAGGCGAACAAACATGCCTTAGAAAGGATGGCGACCTTTATAAAGCTAACAGCCAAGTCTGGAGTCATCTAGAAGGCTGGCTGTTAGAACAAACTCGCCCAAACAGGATCAGCACGGGTGCAAAACAGGGCTAGCGCGATGGCATCGCATCTCAATTACAGAAGAGGTCTAGTCAGCGCGAACTAATACAAGCGGAGGGCACGCTGTTTATGAAATTCGACCAGCGCAGAAAACCCGTGTGCTTCCGCGCTGGCAGCGCACCAGTTATACTATCATCCTCCAGTCAGCGCGGTTATTTTAATAACAGTCGCGATGATCCAATGAACTTAGGCAAAGAGGGTTTTTTGGCCATTTCAGAGAGCATGATCATGGTGGATGTGATTTAATGACACAGTAGGGAGACTGACAAGGAGACAGTGACATTTTACTGTGTAACACCTTGTATACAATAGTGCATCACATCCTTCTTTGTATGGTACGCTCCCCTGTTTACTAAGATGTGGTCAGAGCCATGATGGCAGGGTTGCAGCTCGTCTTAATGCAATAGTAGGGCTGGTTAGGCCTGGTCCCCTCATGCTTATTTTCACACTGCCCGCTTGTGCAACTTTGATTTCCAGTTTGTTGAGTTCTTCATCCAATACCATGATTTTTCTCCTCAATCATGCCCATTCCTCATCAAGTTTACAAAGTTTCATGCTCCCTTGCTTAATGTCTTTCTGTAACTACTGAATTCCATTACCTAGGTCCTCGCATCCTGTTCGAACTGTGGGGTTTGTGGTCAGGGGATATCTCTCTGTCTCCCTGGTTTCATCTCGTCTCGTTGATGATGGGGTCATCTTCGCACTCCTCTTGTTGCATGCAGTCTTATAGGCCCATCTAACCACTGGTACACATAGATCCCTGTTGGTTTGCTTTCTCTGGCGAACTCTATTTAGGATTCCACAAGTCATTCAGCCACGAACTGCTAGTGGAAGGCGTTACTGTCCCTGTTGCCACGTCAGGTTCTGATTTTTTATCCTTAGTTTGGGAAGGGGTTGCACAACATACGGTTGCATCCCTTGATGCAAGCAGTCACTCAAACCACTTCGTCCTTGCTGCCCAGATCACTTTCGACGTTGGGAATTTCCAAACCATACACGCATCCACCTTCTACATTCGTGCCAGTTCCACCTAGTCTTCTAATGTGTATTCCACCATTGTGCAGTTGTCACGCGCAGCGTCCATTTTTGTGCAATGTGCTACTGTTGTTCTTGTATTGCATTTTAACAGTGGTCTAAGAACTCCTCCACATCTATTACGCCATCCTCTGTTGGTAGTCCCCTTGCTTCAGTCATCATCCGTCATAGCTATCTAACCATCATATTACAATTCAAAATTGTTACTTCATGCAATCAGTTATGCCATCGCTTTATTTCTTCATTTGAATCCAAAGTGCAGCAACTGTTGTGCTCCCATGAATTTCTCCTGTCTGCAGTTGGATTCACCCGATCCTGGCCTTGTTTCATTATTTGGTAAATACAGTCCAGTTCATCATCTCTTTCCTCGTCATGCACAAGTTCAATGTAGAGCACTCCTTCGACTAGATCTAGTGGAACTATTACACAGAGAGACTTTTTCTCGAATATCATCTTCCATCTTTTCAGGTTGATGACTCCATTCATTTTCGTGGCCTAGTCTATTCCTAGCAACGCAGGGTAAGGGTTCTGTCATCAACGATCTCTATTACCTCAAATTCCTTCTGCATGCTTACGCCTTCAATGTCCACTATTACCCCTTGCAACCTTCCCATCGGTAAGATCTTTTGTTGGTTAACCATCTGTAATTGAATAGGAGACCACTGTAGCACAAACCTGCCCATGCATTCCCACGTATGTTTTGGTAACACATTCGCATCTGAACTCAAGTCTAGGATGACCTAATCCATCTCATACTCACTAATTTTTGCTGTCAATCTCATTTCCCTCCCAGTGCACAATGCATGCTTTCCTAGTTTCCAGACCACGCATGGTTCACTCGGCCCTGTGCACCTAGTGATCAGTTCTTGTAGTCCCTTAACTGCCTTATTGTCATGTAGCAGCTTCATGCATGTCTCTAAAAAGGTATTAAGCATAAAAGGATCCATTCCCAGCTTTGGTTGATCCTTACTACCTAAAGTAGAGGCCACCGTGAAGCTCTTCTTAGCTTCCCTAAACATCTCCTTCGCACATCCCAAGTTAGACTCAGGTTCCTCTGTAAGGGCCTCATGAACCCACGCATCTTATTCAGATGGCTTCCTCTCATCTTCCCCTATAGTTGCGCCATTTTTGAGTACCATGTTTATGCTAGGGTCTTCTTTGTAAGGTTTAGAACTCATCATTTGGAAGTTCTCGGTCAGAGTAGGTGGTAGTAACCCTTGCTCATGCATCTGAATGATCAACATATGAAAATCTACCATCTCATGATCAAACTACTCACAGTATGGATAAAATATTCTTGTTGGGTTGTTATAGTCGCAAACGTAGTGCCCTAGTCCTCTGCAATTGTAACAGATTAGCTATCCCTTCCTAGCCCCATTCCTCCTCACCCTCAACCTCACCCTTGAAATCCACCGCACGCTATTGCTGCGGCTGGATCCTGATCTCGCGCCTTGGTCTGCATCCTATAGGCAGGTGTTCGATCCATCAACAATTCATAACTTCAACAGTTTCGCTCATCATGGCCTACTGATCTAAAAAAATTGCAAAACAACTGCTAGGGGATCTGTGTAAACTCCTGCAATAGATGACAATTCTCCGTTGTGTGCTTTCCTCCCACCTGACAGATTGCGCACTAGAGTGCGGGCACCACACTTGGCATTGCCTGTGCCTTTGGTCTCCGTTATGCTCCTATACCAATAGGTGTCATATTTCATGATTGACTTGATGATCTATGTAATATGTTCATACCTTTTCTTGTTGCAAAGGTTTTCCATATTTTCAAAAAATCAAAAAATTTAAAAAATGTAAAGAGGGTATACCCTAAAATAAAAATTAAAGGGTAAAAAGAATAAAATAGTCAAAAAATGAGAAGAAATGAACCCCAAACAAAAAGACTAGGAAAATGTGCAATTTTAAATGCCACTACTTTTTCGTCTTTTGTAATAAACAATTGTGTGCAACTTGTTACTTATGCCACAATTCTTGAAGAGTCAAACTGTTTAAACTTGGTTCATTCATTTTTCAATTTCATGTTGTAGAATAAGAATAAATATCTGACCAAACAGTGTAAACTTGGCAAATAAGTAGGTAGGTAGAGTGAATAAAAGGAGCTCAACAGTTTAATTTGAGCCCTTGGATGTAATAAGTACAGACTTAGGTAGGATTTCCATGTAAAAGAAAAAGAAGATTGATAAGGTTTTGCTATCCTAAGTGCACCCAAATAAAGAAGGGAAAAATGTTAGGCAAAAGTAGGTAGGGTAGGTAGATGGTGTCGAAGAATTACTTGTGATAGATACTGTCTCTAAATGTGTTAATTTTTACTTTTATCACAAGTGCAAGGCAGACATTACACTTGATGCAGTTCAAGCAAGACAAAGTCAAATAGTTAACTTCCATTCACACTTTTTCCCTAAAGATTTCACTAATTTCCCCTAAAGTATTAAGGTCTTTGAAAATTAAAGGGGCTCAAAGCATTTCTCTAACTTTTTGAGGGACTAGACCCTCGGCTCAATGATTTAAGAGCCTAAGTACTCAGAATCATCCATAAACCATTCATTTGATTTCATAAACTCATTTCCTAAGTAAAAATCCTACTTTACATAGGAAAATACACAATATCACCTAAAAAACCCATTTTTCCACTTTAAGCGTAAGTTTAAATGTAAATCTCTAATTTTTACTTAGCGCTCATTCTCATTTTATGTCATATTAACTTTTAACACATATTATATAAATCGTGCCCTATTTTACCCTTTCTCGTAATATGTAAATACACATAAAAAGACCCCAAATCTTATATAATCCCACCCGATTAAATATAACCGTCAATACGCATCAAAAGGATTAATTTGAATTAATTAACCCTCAAGGTTAATTAAGAACCACTCCCCCAACCAATCGCAATGCCCCCGATACAATTAAAATATTTTTATTGTGTCGGGCCTGCTACAGTTAAAGTCCCACCATATTATCGCTCCCATCCATCGTCTGATCACTCCCCGACCATCCAACGACCGATATCAATATCGCACCCCTCTTGGTGACCGCGCTTTAACTCACAATCACCAGGCGGTTTTCCTCCCATACCTCCACTACACGTCATGTAGTAAATGTGATCACTCGCCCCCAGCCCAATACGACCTAGCTCCAAAAGCGGTGTAATCCCATACACTTACTGCCCTCCATAAGTGACAAAAAGTCATTTCCCCGCCTACATCAGTCGCCTGATAATCCAAAAAACCCCGCCAACCTGACTTGGTTAAATAAATGAACAAAATGTCATTTTCAGTGTAATATGCTGTGACCCATGCTCCCATGCAAAACAACGTCCAAGTCAACCATTCGATTTTTCAAACTACCACCTGAGCAAGAAACCTGCAGCAACTCGGCCCGTGATCGATTATTCAACCTGCCATTGTACTGTTCACTTCCTTGATACAGGTATTTATCCAAACTACATTGAAACCTTGTAATTTTAGTTTCACACTATAAATTCCACTAAGAAAGGGCCAAATTCAGTTCTAATCTAGTCTGTGGTTGCCATAAAAAGTTCCCAAACCTGCTGTTTGGCCTACTTTCTTATATAAAACCCAAATTCCATTTTTGAATCCACAAGAACCAAAAATGGAAACCCCCGTTGTTTTGAATATCACACCAATCAATGCCTCCCATAAGGACCAAAGCTATCTGCCTCTAACAGATAAAGATTTTCGAATAAAGGCACTCTCCACAGGCTGAGTTTTCTATGATAGCTTAGAGAACTTATCCTATGTTGAGCATGAGATAAAGCACTTGTTCCCAATCTAGCCTACCTTTTTCAGATATACAAAAACTAATGAGACCCTGAGGAAACTTCAGAAACACAGATTTCCAAAACAAAAATGGTGGGAAGACATGTTGGAAATTTTGTAAATTTATCCTTAGTAAAATGTAAAATTTTGGGCTATTTATTGTAGTAGGATGAACAAAGATGAACAGAGATCAAACAGGTCGAAGTGTATCAGAACAGATAAAGAGTATCAGTAAAAAAAAGGCAGCCAACACAGAGTTACTAAAGAAGACAACAACAAACCAAATTATAGGGCCCGCCTCCAGCACACTTAACAAGAATAGGAATAGCACAACATCAGTTTACCTTTCTCCTATATTAGAGACTAGTTTTATCTATTGTCTTGTAACTTATTCACATCCTAGAATATATCTCACTATG
Source organism: Pinus taeda (assembly GCA_000404065.3). Lineage (NCBI taxonomy): Eukaryota > Viridiplantae > Streptophyta > Pinopsida > Pinales > Pinaceae > Pinus > Pinus taeda. Next base: position 35,686 of record APFE031090487.1, on the reverse strand, counting down.
TTATGAGATATTTTTTGTAATTTTTTTTTGTATAAATGCTCCCTCAATTGGAGTATTGAGGGTGGATTCATATACATTGTTGTAATATTGGTTATTTTGGAATAAAGTGTTTTTGGACAAACTTTTGTATGGCTTGCTGGACAAATAATTAACACAAGGGACTTTTCACAGGTTTCTTGCATCAAACACCAGATCAATAAGTCCTCTATACCTTATGTTTTAAAGTTTTCCTTGTTTAATATATCATCTTTGTTTCACATCTGAATGATAAACAAAAAAGATTAATTCAGAATATGCTTAACTGCACTCTGTTTTCAATCGTTATTGTTCCTTATGTTTTCTGTTGACAATAATACTGAGAGGGGCGGTGAATCAGTATTATCTAATTAATTTACCAAATCTTTCTTATTTATACTTTGAATTATTTTTGCATACCAATACCACAAATAATGAGCATGAACAAGAAAAGAAGACCGTCACATCAAAGAACACCAGATATAAGGTGGAAACCCAATGTGGGTGAAAACCACCTGCTGCAATATGTCTCTATCTTCTTTCAAATTAGAAACTCCTTTTACAATGGTCTTGTACTGGTGCAGTCCTTTACCAGTACGCAGGCTGCAACCTGCAGAGAGCTACAACTCTCTCTCGTTTTCCAGTCTCTCCTGGAAGGGAGCTACAACCCCCTACTTCTTTTCAAGGACCACTTTTCATAAATTTTCAAACTGGATCCATATACATCAAATGATCATCAAGTACATGTAAATTATACAGTAAGCTGCAATAACCAGATCAACGATAACAGAACAGAACCCAGAACACCTTATCAACAGAAAAATTCAACCAATCAGAAGATCTTAACACAGATACGCGGTTTTCCTTTTTACTGGCCTGCGTTGCTACGCACTTCACCTTCTGCCTCTCTGCGTATACCCGCAGAGCTCCTTCTGCTGGACAGCGTGGCCACGCACTGCTCCTTTCACTGATCTGCGTACAGTATGCACCCAATGGCACTATCGCGCCGCGTACTTCCCAGGAGATACGCACTCAAAAGAATAATCGCGCTGCGTACTTTCACAGCAGGTACGCACCCAAAAGAATAATTGCACCGTGTGCTGCTACAGAGGACACGCACTTGAACCACTGTCGTCCTGCGTACCTACGCACTGAACCTTCGGCGCCTCTGCGTACCCACACACAGAACCTTCGGTGCCTCTGCATACCCACGCACTGAACCTTCGGCGCCTCTGCGTACCCATGCACTGAACCTTCGGCGCCTCTGCGTACCTTGGGCTAGGGCTGAAATAACCTCAGATGCTCAGATCTAAACTTGTGCTCAAGAGATCACCCTTCGCAGATTCGCTTCTAACTTCTCCTTTATAGATCAATCTTTTAAAAACCGAGAACCCGATAAATCAGATCTTGAGATATTCAATCACCCAAAAGATGTTCAAGCCAAATGATCTCCTTTGCTTTATATAGGCTAGCTCTTCCTCAAATCAAGGATCATGGGGCTCAATAAAAATAATAAAATAAACAATACCACGGACCAAAACCATGATCAACACCTCAGACTTCCCAACCTTAAGTTACCCCTTCTACCCCTCCATCCACCACTTCAATAACAATCCCAGCTGTTGGTTCAACCCAATCTATTGCAATGGAAAATAGGTATACTCCCCTGCACTTACCTGTCAACTTGGGTGCTATGCCCCAAGACTATCAGAGTAAAATCACCCAATTTGATGGCACTAGCACATACACAGCTCAACAACATACCAAAAAAATGACCAATTATTTTGAAATATATGAGGTTAATGTTGATGATGTTAGAATGAGGGTATTTGTTCAATGTTTGACTGGAGATGTTAGTACTTGGTTTAGAGCCCTCCCTGCAAACAATATCAATGAACTACAAGCTCTTTATCAAACATTCTTGAATAGATGGGAAAATAAAAAATATCCTCTCCAGATTTTATCAGAATATGAAAACCTCCAAAGAGGCGCACAGGAAACTGTCTAAGATTACTACACTCAGTTCAATAATGTTTACAACGCTATTCCCCAAAACCTCAGACCTCCTCCAGATTTGGCATTGATCAAATTCCCTAATGGATTTGATTCTGATATGGCATACCAACATAGGGAAAGAGCTCCTCGAACCTTAGAAGATATGCAAAGTATAGCTGTCAGTGTTGAAGCCAACCTGATATCTAAACAAGTTGAAAGGAGGATACCTTTGAAAGAAGAACCTTCGGCCTTTGAATAGAAATTAGATGCTATTATTAAAGGAATGGATATGCTTAGACATAGAGTAGAAACAATCGACAGAAAATCCCCTTGGGATAGTCAACCGAGCAATAGTGGGAGAAATCCAAATTTCAGGAAGAACCAAACCCAGAACACTGAAAAGACTGGACCTGACCAAAATATTAGGCCCGCTTTCTAGGAAAATTATGTTGAAGCCTCAACTTCTAATGAACCAACAGAAGACACTCAAATTAATTTAACGGGACTCAACAATGAACAACAAGTTTTCATGACCCAAGAGGATCATGAAGCTCACATCCTTAAACAATTCCAAACTCAGTCAGGTGAATCATTTGACTTTAGGGAGGGATATGATACAGCCATTTATGAAGTCCACAAACAATATAATATAAGGAGGAGAACAATTGATGTCCCTGAAATCAACAGACAGAAAGATACAAAACAACCCAACAAAGGTAAGATCAGTAGCACCCCTATACATCTTCTTTCTAGAACATACCCTAACCCTGCTAATCCAATTATTTAAGATGTATCCGATAAACAACCCAATAATAAACAACCTTCCACTTCTCTTCCTTCCAAAGTAAATTTGGAAGAAGCTTCAAAAAATAATTTGGAAACAACTTCGGCTCATAACCCCACTCTTGAAAAGGAGAAAAACCCAGAAAATACAGCAAAAAAAGAGAATCCAATTGTCCGAAATACAAGAACTCAGACTAAAAAACCTTTTAATCTTGAGACTGAAGTAGGAAAATTGAAAATAGCTGTTCCATTGGCTAAATTAGGCAAACATGATGTCTACAGAAGTCAAATCAATAGATCACTCCATTTTGTGAATGAAGACTCAGTAAACGTTTTTGACGACCAACCTGAATTAATCTTTGGCCCTTAAGTAAATGGAAAAATAGTAGATGGGGGATTTCCTCATTTCTATGTAAGTTTGAGCATACATGATAAAATACTTCATAATGCCATGTTTGATTCTGGTGCATCTCATAATTTAATTCCTAAATTTGTAATGGAGAAACTAGACCTAGACATTACCTGGCCATACAAAGACCTTTTCTCTTTTGATTCAAGTCAGGTCAGATGTCTAGGATTGATCAAAGACTTATGTGTATTGCTAGTTCAATATCCTACCAAAACCATCTTAATGGACATAGTAGTAGTAGATATTCCACCAAAGTATGGCATGCTATTATCCAGATCTTGGGGTGCAAATCTTCAAGGATCTCTACAATTGGACATGTCTTATGCTACTATTTCAGTGTTTGGTCAACCTAAGAAACTCTACAGAGAAACTTTAATGAAATATGTGGTAAGTAGCCAAGAGAAACCCAAAAATTTCCCTATCTACTCAGTACACTCTGATATGGATTCTTTTATTCTTTACAATGCTGAAAGTGATCCCTCAACTAAAGTAAAATTTTTAGTAGTTGAACTAGAAGAAACTGCAAATGAAAAGTCTAGTGTTCAAATCCAGGAAATTTCTGAGAATAATGATACATCAGATACCCAAGAGAAACCTGAAGAAACCAAAATACCAGATCTCCCTATTAAACAGATTCCAGAGACTCCTGATATCAATTACGAACATGAGATCCTTTGCCACTTAGAATTTGATGGCTCAGTTAACAAATTAGGAGCAGGAGTAGGAGTTTGGATACACAATCTTGAAAATGATCATGCTGAAGGCCATGCCTATAGATTAAACTTTAAATGCATCAATAATATGGCAGAATATGAAGCTCTATTGCTAGGTCTTAAACTTGTTAAACAATTAGGGGCAATGAGGGTATCTATCAAGGGAGATTCTGATTTGATAATTCAATATATTAAAGGGAAGTTTCTAACAAAATGATCCTAGATTAAGATATTATAGAGGAACAATAATAGAGATTCTCAATACATTTCTGGAAACTCAACTTGCCAAAATCCCAAGAAAACATAATTTGCAAGCTCATAGCCTGGCAATGTTTGCCAGCACCTGTAAATTACCATTTGAACCAAATCATCAGTTCACAACTGAGATTAGACACAGACCAACCACACCTGACAATTTGAAGAACTGGAAAGTGTTTGACAGTGATAAGCAGATTAATAATTTCTTAACTCTAGAGCAATAATTTTCTAGTAGTAATATAGATGTAGATACAGTTAGTGAGTTTGATCAAATAAATTAGATAGAAACAGACATTTCAGTAGAAAGTGCAACTCAAATGCTTCACCCAACAACATTTACCAACAAATAAATGCAGGGCCTCAAAGAAATGGATATTGATGAAATTATTGAAGGAGAATCTGAAGTCATTAATTTAAAAGACAATCATTTTCCTAAAGGATTAACTCCTTTGGAAGATCTCTTTGATTTCAATGATATTCCAAAGAAACCCAAGATGGAACCCTTAAAATCAAGCATTGAAGACTATAACTTGGGAACTGAAGAAGATCCAAAAATCGTAAAGTTATCTAAATCTTTGCTCCCTGACCAAAAACTCAAATATGTTGAACTAATGAGATAATTCCAAGATGTCTTTGCCTAGAGCTATGAAGATCTGAAATCATATGAAACCTCTATAATTCAACATACAATACCTCTAAAGGAAAATCAAAAACCATTCAAACAAAAGCTCAGAAGAAGTAACCCTATATTTCTCCCCTTAATTGAAAAAGAAATCAAACAAATGTATGAAGCTGGGATAATTTCTCCTATTAGGTTTTCAGAGTGGGTTTTTAATTTAGTACCTATTGTTGGGCTAATTTATTGACTAAATTAACACAAGTATTTAATTATCAATCCGGGTTTGTAAAACTTGGAGAAATCCACTGTATATGGACATCAGATATAATCAAGTTTAGAAGATAAAATTTGAAGATTTAAAGAAGTACATATTACAAATATAAACCTATTTTAACAATTTCTAATTCATTTATGTAATATATGAGGGAAGAGACTCCTAACTGAGGAGAACCAGGTTGTCCTTCCCTACAATACTACTTTCATGAAGATAAATCTAAGAGCACTAATTAACAATGTCTTATGATGCAAAAGATGTAAAAGAAGAGACTCCTAATTAAGGAGGTCCAGATTGTCCTTCTTCACAATCCTACTATATCACAATCCTACTATATCACAATCACCATTTCTTCAAACCAGAGATGCAGAAATAACTTCAAATGAGAAATGGAGAATGAAATTCAATTTTAGTTCAAGATCAAATAGAAGGGGAATTTAACTTAAATTACTTTGTGTCCCTTCATATGTAGATTAGAATTAATCCAATATTCATTCAGCAATCATCACAGATATAAATACATTTGAAACAAAAACTAGTCTATGAAAACTATGAAAATTGAACCAAGAAGTGTACTTAGCTTGGTGTGGGAGCCCTCCACCCTTGCCTTGCACACTTGAAGAAATCTTAGCTACAACAACCTCAGTAAATCAACCAAGTATGAACAAAAAATTGAAATGAAACAGGTTCTTCAAATTAGCTTCCAACTCCAAAGTGTCTTAGCATAAAAGTTACATATAAATTCCATTACAAAAGCCATCAAAGTCTTGGCTTTAAATAGAGGTTTAATGAAATAGACCGATCTATATTATCTCTAACACTCATATCTACTCATATCCACCTATCTAAGTCGGACTCATCCAATTAATCCCAAGAAATATGGTCAATCCCATAAAATCTCAAATCTGCCCTATTTCTTAGGGATTTTCTGGTGACTAGTCATGTTTGACCAGCCTTGATCGGGCCTAATAAAGCTTGTTCTGGCCGAACCAAGTGGATTTAGCTTAGTCCTAGTTCCCAAGCTGTCCATCCATGCATCAAACTCAAGCCCAAGTGTCCTGCAAACATGTCATCCACATAGCTATTACGGGAATTTTGGATTCAGTCCAAAATTGCACTTGAAACTCAATTTTCATAAAAACTTCTAGAAATTGCAAAATTAAAATTAAACCCCTGAATATGCATAAAATAAATCAAAATTATATGGATGTGATGGAAAATATAGGGATTAAGTAGGTTTCCCTAAGCAAAAATAGACCAAAACTGAGGGCCAACATCTCCCCCTTGCTGATCTTCAAGGATGTCCTCATACTTGTCTTTGTCTCATTGATCTTCTGCCTCTGTATGCTGATCTCCCTTGCTGTTCTACCGATGGCTCTATCCCTTGAAGAGGAAGCCTTCTCTTGAGCTACCTGTAAAAGGATATCTATGCTTTCATGTACTTCTTCTCTTTTCTTGTGGATGACATTCTTTACCAATATATCATTCTGGATGAGCAACTTCAGATGACAAATAAAACTTGAATTTTGCAATACATTCTGACACAAGATTCATGTCCCTCTCAAATCAACAATTTTACTCAAAGCATCCAATATCTAGTTGCCCTTACATCTCATTAAAAGAAGCAAAATTTTTTGTGTCTAGGCGTTCACTTTCAATTTAGCCACTGGTTTACCCATGCAATCTGCAAAATATGGGTCAAAAGAACCATAAAAATATCTCAAATAGAAATGAATTTGAGAAAATAGTTCGCATGGAGTCTAATTAGACTCATTCTGAAGAAAACCCATGTTTTTGTTTTTCAAATTTCATTCTAGTTTGCTTCAGAAAAGGAAACGAAAAATAATGGCTTCTTAGCAATTTCGAATTTTTTTAGAAGATATGGTCCCTGATTCCTTATTTGTTACCTCCACTAGAAGTTGACTCATTTCCTTCTATCTTTGACTGCACATGTGTTTGCTGCTTCTTGAGAAATCAAAATCTTAGAATAAATTGATTTTTTTCTTTACCAACAATCCATCTCTAGCAATGAAATCAATTTTTCTTTGCCTTAAATTTCTGTATTCTGTCTTCTACTGTAAAAATGAGTCTATTTCTTTGACAAAAAAAAAAAATGCTCTTTGTATACAAAGATCTTAAAAAAAAATTGAACATGTTTTCATTGCTTCTTAACTCAAAATCCCCTCTCTGGTTCGAATTTTTTCATTGTGCACATAGATGAAACGGATTTTCCCAAACCATACATGGATGAAATGCATTTTTCCCACTGTGTGTAAAAGGAAAGAAAGAAAAATTTTGTTCTCTGTATAAATCTTCATGCAAACCCAATCTTCAGCACTGTATCTTCAGCCTTTAGTTTTCAACGCTGTTTCAGTTATATAAACACCATAAAGAAACTCTTCTACTCACTGTTCAATGGTTTTTATCAACCCCTGCACTGTTTTATTTAATCAACATTTGACAGTCAATGTAAGTTTGGCTTTGCGCTGGTAAATATAAACCCATAACCCAAACTCTATTTTTATTGACCGATTTTTTCATGCAACTGAAACTCGGTTTTTTATCACACTGCCTAATTAAAAAACACATGTACAAGTGTAGTTTTAAGCTTGGCTAGCTATGTGTTTTCAAAACTACACTTAAACTTCTTGTTTCATTACTCAACATCAATCAAACTTCAATAAGACACCCTGTTTGTGGAAAATCTGATCTGTGAAGACACTTTGGCCAAGATTTGTTTTGATTTTTCTATCCTACGTTAACAAATCACATGTTAACCTGAAGCTACCTCCTCGTGCATGCAAGCAAACTCATTGTGTAATTAATCTGTAGCCATCTCATCATGCAATTCGAACTGAATTAATGTGGCTGGAGTTTTGTGTTGGTTATCACCCACCTGGAGCTGGAGCTTGAACGTAGATCTTTGATCCCACTATGCAATTGAAACTATGACTTCCACCAACACTTTCCAACTTAGGGTATATTACATAGTCGACTGAGATTTTACACTTCCAGTTACTTAAATGCAAATTTCAGACTTTGGATATTAAAAAAAATCAAACGGATTTCATTTTATTACCTATGCAAACTTCAACTTTCCATCTCTGCTCTGGGAATTTACAACTTATTTTTTACCAACAATTTAACTCCAACACTCAAGCATTTCATATCTGAGTCACCGAATTCTCTCAGCAACAATGCAGCGTGAGTTTTGTTTTGGATCATAGGGGCTACGTGTTTATTCTACTCAAAGTCTTGGCTGCATGTAGAAGGATTGGCGTGATTCCTCTGTATCTGGAAGTGACCTGAAGACGTTTCTAATCTATTAAATTGTGTTCCTCTTCATTCTACGGATTTTCTGGAATTTGTTGACTCACCGTGTTAAGCAAAACAATTTCAATTTAAAATCTTCTCTCGGCATTTCAAAACAAGAAGGCAGCTTGTGGCAGCGTATATCTTATGGTGACAAATCTTTAACTGAAGTTATATCTTTATCAGAAACTATCCTTGTAATCCTCTAACTGTTGATGAATTTACGGGATTAACTCCTATAGGTGGTAGAGGATTTTACGCATAATAGATCTGGAACATAAAATCTGGGATTCGATTTTAAATTTTGATGCTTACCTTCACTGAGACTTCACTGCATAATCTGAGGGATTTTCTGCATAAATTACAGCTTGGCATTATCTCCATTAATTTACCTACTTATCTCTCCATGGTCTCAGCTATTTTTATCCTCTGCTGTCAAAACGTTTTGCTTCTCGCATCTATTGTCTTTCCTGAGCCTCAAACGGCTGTGATGGGAACAAATTTACGGTTCTGAGCATCAACAATGGTAGAGCTCTTCTTTGTTAAACGTATAGGGTTCATTTCAAAACTTTTTTACCATTGATTGTAGCTGTACAGGGTTTTCGCTGTTGTTTTTAAAATATGTTTGACTGTTTTGTTATTTGATTTGCTGTGCTCTGACCGGAATGTCGTGTATATACCATCATTTATAATGATTTGAACCGTGCGGCCGACACTCTATAGTTTATCATTTATGCATTTACGTTCAGTTTTATTATGATTTTATGATGGTTCACTTATTATACCTCCATCTATTTGCCTTACCTTATGCTTGATTCATTTGAAGCCGTCGTTCGATCCATACCATGGCCGTCCTTCTGCATACCAACTCACTCTACCGCGACTTATCCGTTGACTATCATATATACCATCATATTTCAATGCATTACCAATAGTATTACGCCATCCTATGAAATCATATTGTTGCAAGCCTGTTTTATAATTATATGAAATCATTTTCTTGTTTGCCATTTTGGTTATGCGCAAGAATATTGTGTTTAATACATTTCAAAATGGACATGTCTTTGTTGTATTTTCATTCAAAATGCGCATATGATGTTGTATTACCTTTCTCACTTCCTTTCAAAAATGTGCATATATTTCCTTTTGAAATATTGCATTTCTTATTTCCTTTGCACATGTATTTGAAATATTTCTCATATTTCTCATAATCTAAAGTTGTATGCACATGTATTGCCTTTTTGAAATATTTATCATAATTTTAAAATGACCATTTTTAGGTCATGTTTAAAATTGTTTCCATAGGATTGATGCTTTCTTTGTTTGTGCAGGGTCAACTTTTTAAATCCTCACTTTGATCCCTTTTGCTTTATGGAAAAATACTTAGGGTTAGGGTTATGAAATGAATATGGAATATATGAAGGGAATGTAGGATGCACATAGGTAAATGTAGAAGGTTTTTAAGATTATGGAATGTTAGGGTTATGGAATGAATAGAATAGAGGATTAGGTCTAAGATAATGGGTATAGGATGAGGAAAATGTATAAAATATGCATTAAGGTATTAACTCAATTTTAACAAAGTCTAAAAATCTCTACAAAAATGTGAATTTACAAGAGCAAAATTTTGTACTTACTATTCTTGTACTTCCCTGTAGTATTGGATGAATGCTGTTGTTCTTTAACAATATTGGATGAAGTTGTCATGATCGAATATCATAGATAGATAGAAACATAGAGGTTATTTATGCTTCATTTTCTAGCATCCTTCATTGATTCTGGTCTATTGATTGTTGATGTCGTTCAGGTCCCTCTGAAATTGATTCATAATAACTCAAGTCCCTTTTGTCATGTACATTTTTATGCAATATATACACGTTTTTGCTAACATTTTAGGTCCCTCTGCAATTAATTTCAAAAATATTTCAGGTCCCAACTGCCAACAATACAACTTCCGTCGTCAATTCAGTTGCACAACTAAGTTTGTTTTTGCGAACCTTCCCCCCTTGCTGATGGGAAGACTTGTCCTCAAGTCTTGTTTATTTTGGAGGATGATTCCTACAAACTCAAACTGAATAAATGGTAAAACAAAATAGAGAATTCATATTGGCCAAACAAGTTGGTCTTCCGATATGAATTCGAGTTTGTATTGTGCCACTTTCGTGGATTTTCACAACCAAACTCCTTTATTATTTTTGATCTTTTTCTATTTTTTATTTTTTTAGATGGAGGTGGGGTGTAATGGGGTTGGGAAGTATGAAAATATTATGGGAATAGGTTATATTGAAGTCATGGGATAATAGTAAGTCTGGACTTCAACATGCATGGTCGTGGAGCTTAACATATGGTATGGATGATGGACAATATGAATTCAAATCATGAACAAATGATGATGATCAAATCATGAACAATATGAATTCAATATGAAAGGCTTCTTTGAAGATTGATGTGAATTGACATGGTAATGAACTTGACTGCTTCTTCTGATGATTATCTTCATGTCTTTTTGCCTTGATCTCGATCATGTTGTAGGGTTTGTTGGTGTTGTTGGTCAACATCTAAGAGCAAGCTTCAAGAGTTTGAGTTTCATTGAATGAACTCAACATCACGTGAATTTTCACTCTGCTTTGACTTGAAAATTTCTATTCATATTCTGGAATATGAATCACTTTGAAAATTACTTCATCCATGGAGTTCACTCCTTCATTCTTCCTATGACCTGCAAAAACATAGCACTTGCCTACGATACAACATTAGATGATGGAGGAAGAGAGTTGTACAGTCTCTCTTCTTCCAATATATATGTAAATCATTACAAGCATTGCTTAGAAAACAAGTCCAAATATGATATACAAACAAAATGCATTTATTTACCCCTTTGAGGAATGGTGGCCAGTCGAGACCTCCTAGCGGTATTTTGTTTACAAAATATTTGTTTGATATCCTATTAGAGTGATTATGAAGCCAAGTTGAAGTGAATTCATATGGCTACCTCCAGTATAAACAAGTTTTCAAAATGGTTTAAAATGATATGGTAAAAATTATAAGGAGTGCCATGTTTGATAGAGCTGCTTGTTAATGTTTAACTAGACCAACAGTCACTGTTTGAAGTGTAACTTCTTTGTTAAAGATCCGATCAATTTGATTCCACTTGGAGATTAAATACAATTCATTTTTGTATTTTCAATAGAAACAGGTTTTAAAAATTCTTAGGCTTGATATCACAAAATTGGTGATGAATAGACCTAGGAGGCAGCGTTTTACTATACTGTTTTGAAGAAATGCAGTCACTAAATGTGGCATAACGTTTTCATTTCACCTCCAAATTGGATTATTCAAATTGTGTATTAAACTATAGTTTTATATATATCTCCCATATAAACATAGTTTGAAAAGAAGGTGATTTTGTATGTCAAATATGCCAATGAACAGTCAAGACCTAGAATTGTCACCTTGCAGATTTTTCGACAAGCAGTTAGTATTTCAAAAATAACGTTTTCATATGATACCTGATTGAAGTGATTCAAATTGATTTTGAAACGCGATTCTAAGGGATATCTTCCCTCTGAAGGTTAGATAAAAATGTTTACATTAGACACCTCAAATATAGGTTGTACTAACTCTGTGTGCAACATTTCACTTGAGACCTAGTTTTGATTTTGATCACATTTTTATTTGTGATATAAATTGAAAACTTCAAAATGGATTCCAAAACTAGATTTCAAGAGATATGTAAAAAAACAACATTATTTCAAAATGATCCTATATGGTTACCCAAAATAGGCTTGTTCTTACTGCATTTTGCCATGTAGTCCTTTCAAATGAATATTGAACTGTGATTTGAAGAAATAGTTTGAAACAAATTTATTATGGAAGTATTATTGTGAGTTCATTCTACTTGTTTATTTATTCTATTCTATCCTATTCTATTTTAGAAAAACAATTCATTCTCTCAAGTATAAGAGAATTTCCAATGCATCCATTTTCGTAACAAGATCATAAGTAAACTCATATCCAAATTTGAAAAATATACTTTAATGAATGTTTGGACATGAAAATTTATTTGATCATAAAGATTTGATGAGAAAGAATGTTGAAGAATGGAGTAGTGTTGTAACCTATTCTTTAACATCATATTTTAGATCTTGTCTTGTAAATGGATTTTTTAGTTATTTTTTTTTATTTTATGTTTTTGTTGGGGGGTTTTGTTTTGGAAACCTAATTTTAGGATCTCTATTTCTAGGCATAAAGAAAAATAACTAATAGAAATGTATACTAGCTAAATTTTTAGTGTTTCTGTTTATCTTCTATTTAACTATGCTGATAATTACCTCCCTGGCAACGACACCAAAATGTTGGGCTAATTTATTGACTAAATTAACACAAGTATTTAATTATCAATCCGGGCTTGTAAAACTTGGAGGCAAATCCACTGTATATGGACATCAGATATAATCAAGTTTAGAAGATAAAATTTGAAGATTTAAAGAAGTACATGTTACAAATATATACCTATTTTAATAATTTCTAATTCATTTATGTAATATATGAGGGAAGATGCTCCTGACTTAGGAGAACTAGGTTGTCCTTCCCTACAATACTACTTTCATGAAGATAAATCTAAAACCACTAATTAACAATATCTTATAATGCAGAAGATGTAAAAGAAGGGGCTCCTAACTAAGGAGGTCCAGATTGTCCTTCTTCACAATCCTACTATATCACAATCACCATTGCTTCAAGCCCGAAATGCAGAAATAACTTCAAATGAGAAATGGAGAATGAAATTCAGTTTTAGTTCAAGATCAAATAGAAGGGGAATTTAAATTAAATTCCTTTGTGTCTCTTCATATGTATATTAGAATTAAACCAATATTCATTCAGCAATCATCACACATCTAAATACATTTGAAATAAAAACTAGTCTATGAAAACTATGAAAATTGAACCAATAAGTGTACTTAGCTTGGTGTGGGGGCCCTCCACCCTTGCCTTGCACACTTGAAGAAATATAAGCTACAACAACTTCAGTAAATCAAACAAGCATGAACAACAAATTGAAATGAAACAGGTTCTTCAAATTAGCTTCCAACTTCGAAGTGTCTCAGCATAAAAGTTACATATAAATTCCATTACAAAAGCCATCAAAGTCTTGACTTTAAATAGAGGTTTAATGAAACAAACTGATTTATATTATCTCTAACACTCATATCTACTCATATCCACCTATCTAATTCGAACTCATCCAATTCATCCCAAGAAATATGGTCAATCCAATAAAATCTCAAAACTGCCCTATTTCCTAGGGATTTTCTGGTGACTAGTCATGTTTGACCAGCCTTGACCAGGCCTAATAAAGCTTGTTCTGGCCGAACCAAATGGATTTAGCTTAGTCCTAGTTCCCAAGTTGTCCATCCATGCATCAAACTCGAGCCCAAGTGTCCTGCAAAGATGTCATCCACATAATTATTATGGGAATTTCTGATTCACTCCAAAATTGCACTTGAAACTCAATTTTCATAAAAACTTCTAGAAATTACAAAATTAAAATTAAACACCTGAATATGCATAAAATACATAAAAAAGAGATGGATGTGATGGAAAATGGATGGAAAATATAAGGATTAAGTAGGTTTCCCTAAGAAAAAATAGAACAAAACTGAGGGCCTACACCTACTAGGAAGAAAACTAGAGAAATCAGATTATGTGTTGATCTAAGAAATGTAAATAAGGTTTCTCTGAAGGAAAATTACCCTTTACCTAATATGGATCATATTTTACAAAGGGTAGTAGGTGCCTCTAGGATTTCACTTTTGGATGGGTTCTCAGGCTATAACCAAATTCTGGTTCATCCTGATGACCAAGAAAAAACTACTTTTACAACACCATGGGGACCGTTCAAGTATATTAAAATGCCGTTTGGACTAAAGAATGCAAGGGGAAACTTCCAAAGAGCAATGGACATAGCATTTGAAAAAGAAATTCATGATTTCCTGGTTATATATTTAGATGATTTGACTATTTTTTCTAAATCAAATCAACAACATTTGGATCATCTGAAACAAGTATTCTTAAGATGAAGAAAATATGGTATTTATTTAAATCCTAAGAAGTCCTTGTTTGGTCTAGAGGAAGGAAAACTCTTGGGCCATATCATTTCCAAAGATTTCATTAGAATTGATCCTGCTAAAATAGAAGCTATTCTACAAATACCCCACCCCAGAAATGTCAAAGAACTTCAAGCTTTCATAGGAAAGATTAACTTTTTGAGAAAATTTATATCTAACTTAGCCGAATTAATTAGATTGCTTAGTAATATGTTGAAAAAGGATTCAAAGGTTAAATGGACAGTAGAAGCCAAACAAGCATTTGAAGAAATTAAAATGGCTTTGACCAGAACACCGGTCCTCACAAGTCCAAAGTTTGATAGAGACTTCATAATATTTTCATTTGCATCAGAACACACTATAGCAGCTATTCTACTACAAAAGGATGATCAAGGATGTGAGAAACCCATAACCTTTTTTAGTAAAGCCCTTAGGGATGCACGATTAAAATACAAAATCATGAAAAAGAAAGCCTTTGCACTTGTGAAAGCTATTAAAGACTTTAGAGTCTACATATTGTACTCCCATGTAATAGCCTATGTACCAAATGATGTTTTCAAAGACATCTTAACCCAGGATGGAATTGAAGGCAAACGAGGTAGATAGATTGATACTATATTAGAGTATGATATTGAAATAAAACCTACAAAGCTTATAAAATGATAGGGTTTGGCCAAACTCATGACTGAAACGAATTGTCAAGCCCTGGATATTAATGAATTGGATAATGAATAGGAGATGGTGACTCCACAAATCAACCAGGCCTTCTTAGATTCAAATTGGTATGCTGAAATAATTTATGTACTATTAAACCTGCAGGCTCCTCTAGGGTTATCCAGAAAAAATAAAAGGTTTTTAAAGATGAAAGCTTCAAAGTTTTGTATTTTAAATAATGTTCTATTTTGGAAAAATCATGAGGTTATTCTATTGAATTGTTTATTAAAAGAAGAAGCTAACAAGGTTCTCCAAGAATTTCACGTAGGAGACTGTGGTGGACACCTTTACTGGAAATCAACTGCAGACAAAATTCTAAGTGTTGGATTTTATTGGCCAACCTTGTTCGCTAATGTAAAGAAATTTATCACCTCTTGCCATAAATGTCAAAATTTTGAAGGCAAAAGAAAACTATTACCTTTACCTCTGAGACAAATTTCCACTGAAAATCCCTTCCAACAATGGGGTTTGGATTTCATTGGAGAAATCCATCCTCCCTCTTTTGGACAACATAAATGGATTCTAACTGCCGCAAACTATTTCACCAAATGGATAGAAGATGTTCCTTCTAGACAAGCCAGTGACACAGTGATTATAGGATTCTTAGAAACCAACATATTGTCTAGATTTGGCTATCCTGAAAAGATCATAACTGATAATGATGCTACCTTCAAATCTAAGAAAATCATAAGTTTTTGTAATAAATACATATCACTTTAGGCCATTCCACAACCTATTACCCTCAAGGTAATGGTCTAGCTGAATCTTCCAACAAAAGCTTGATTAATATTATTAAGAAATTATTGGAAGAGAACAAGAAAAATTGGCACAAGAAACTTACTAATGCATTATGGGCAGATAGACTCACTACCAAGAAATCTATTGGAACTAGTCCTTATGAATTAGTCTATGGCATGGAGGTTGTATTTCCTTCATCTTTAGGAGTTCCTGTAATGAAAGTACTTCAAGAGGCTCAAGTGGAACCAACACTATTCAAAGGAGAATAAACTAGACCATCCATCTACAACAGACCAGAGAAGAAGTGTATCAAAGATCCCAAGTATTACAAGAGAAGCTTAAGAAAATGTTTGATAAAAGAACCAAGGCAGAAGATTTCTACCTTGGAGACAATGTTTTAAGATGGGATTCCAGGAGAGAGGATAAGGGAAAACATGGGAAGTTTGACTTCCTATGGAAAGGACCTTTTATTATCCAGGCCTTACAAGGGAGCAGTACTTACTATCTGAAAAACTTGGATGGCACATAAACAGAAGAAGGACCAGTTAATAGTTGGATGTTGAAGCATTACTATGATCCTACTTTTTAATGTATTCTGATTTTAACATGTACATACTATACCCTTGGTAATGTCACAGTTTGGATTGGATAGTGACTTGCTGTAGTTGAAGCCAGAAGAGAAGGCCCTCAGCTTCACAAGTGATTATTTTCATACATACAATAAAGTAACCAACAAAAAGATATTTCAAAGCACAGTCAAAGTCATTCAGAAGGCCATCTGACCTGCTGTTCTTGACTTCCCAACAGGAAAATCCATCCCCAAGTGTAGCCAGTGTTATTCTCCTATACCAATATGTGTCATATTTCATGATTGAATTAATAAGCTATGTAATATGTTCATACCTTTTCTTGTTGCAAAGGTTTTCCATATTTTCAAAAAATCAAAAAATTTAAAAAAATGTAAAGAGGGTATACCCTAAAATAAAAATTAAAGGGTAAAAAGAATAAAATGGTCAAAAAATGAAAAGAAATGAACCCCAAAAAAAAAGACGAGGAAAGTGTGCAAGTTTAAATGCCACTACTTTTTCATCTTTTGTAATAAACAATTGTGTGCAACTTGTTACTTATGCCACAATTCTTAAAGAGTCAAACTGTTTAAACTTAGCTTAGTGATTTTTCAATTTCATGCTGTAGAACAAGAATAAATATTTGACCAAACAGTGTAAACTTGGGAGATATGTAGATAGCTAGAGTAAATAAAAGGAGCTCAACAATTTAATCTGAGCCCTTGGATGTAATAAGTGCAGACTTAGGTAGGCTTTCCATGTAAAAGAAAAAGAAGATTGATAAGGGTTTGCCAGCCTAAGTGCACCCAAATAAAGAAGGAAAAAATATCAGGCTAAAGTAGGTAGGGTAGGTAGATGGTGTTGCTGAATTACTTGTGATGGATAATGTCTCTAAATGTGTTAACTTTTACTTTTATCACGAGTGCAAGCCAGACATTACACTTGATGCAGTTCAAGCAAGACAAAGTCAAATAGTTAACTTCCATTCACATTTTTTCCCTAAAGATTTCACTAATTTCCCCTAAAGTATTAAGGTCTTTGAAAATTAAAGGGGCTCAGAGCATTTCTCTAACTTTTGGAGGGACCAGACCCTCGGCCCAATGATTTAAGAGCCTAAGGACTTAGAATCATCCATAAACCATTCATTTGATTTCATAAACTCATTTCCTAAGTAAAAATCCCACTTTACTTAGGAAAATACAAAATATCACCCAAAAAACCCCTTTTTCCACTTTAAGCCTAAGTTTAACTGTAAATCTCTAACGTTTACTTAGCGCTCATTCTCATTTTATGTCATATTAACTTTTAACACATTGTATAAATCCTGCCCTATTTTACCCTTTCCTGTAATATGTAAATACACATAAAAAGACCCCAAAATCTTATATAATCCCACCCTGGTTAAATATAACCATAAATACGTGTCAAAAGGATTAATTGGAATTAATTAACCCTCAAGGTTAATTAAGAACCACTCCCCCAACCAATAGCAATGCCCCCGATACAATTAAAATATTTTTATTGTGTGAGGCCCGCTACGGTTAAAGTCCCGCCATATTATTGCTCTCGTCCACCGTCTAATCACTCCTCGATCATCCAATGGCCGATATCAATATCATACCGCCCTTGGTGACCGCACTTTAACTCACGATCACCAGGCAGTTTTCCTCCTGTACCTCTGCCATGCGTCGTGCAGTCAATGTGATTGCTTGCCCCTTGCCCAATACCACTTAGCTCCAAAAGCGGTGCGATCCTGTACCACTTACCACCCTCCATAAGCGACAAAATGTCATTTCCCCGCCTACGTCCGTCGCTCGATAATCCAAAAAACCCCGCCAACCTGACTTGGTTAAATAAACGAACAAAATTTCATTTTCACTATAATACGCTACGACCCGTGCTCCCATGCAAAACAATGTCCAAGTCAACCATTCGAGTTTTCAAACTGCCACCTGATCAAGAAACCTGTAGCAACTTAGCCCGTGACCGGTTATTCAACCTGCCATTGTACTGTTCACTTCCTTGATACAGGTATTTATCCAAACTACATTGAAACCTTGTAATTTTAGTTTCACACTGTAAATTACACTAAGAAAGGTCCAAATTCAGTTCTAATCTAGTCTGTGGTTGCCATAAAAAGTTCCCAAACCTGCTGTTTGGCCTACTTTCTTATATAAAACCCAAATTCCATTTTTTAATCCACAAGAACCAAAAATGGAAACCCTCGTTCTTTCGAATATCAAACTAATCAATGCCCCCCATCAGGACCAAAGCTATCTACCTCTAGTAGATAAAGAATTCCAAATAAAGGCACTCCCCACAGGTTGGGTTCTCTATGACAGCTTAGAGAACTTATTCTATATTGAGCATGAGATAAAGCACTTGTTCCAAATCTAGCCTACCTTTTTCAGATATACAGAAACTGATGATACCCTGAGGAAACTTCAGAAACATAGATTTCCAGAACAAAAATGGTGGGAAGACATGTTGGAAATTTTTTAAATTTATCCTTAGTAAAATATAAAAATTTGGGCTATTTACTGTAATAGGATGAACAAAGATGAGCAAAGATCAAACAGGTCGAAGTGTATTAGAGCAGATAAAGAGTATCAGTCAAAACAGTGCAGCCAGCACAAAGTTACTAAAGAAGACAACATCAAGCCAAATTATAGGGCCTGCCTCCAGCACACTCAGCAAGAATAGGAATAGCACAACATCAGTTTACCTTTCTCCTATATTCGAGACTAGTTGTCTCTATTTTCTTGTAACTTATTCATTAGTCATCCTAGAATATATCTCACTATGTTATGAGATATTGTTTGTAATTTTTTTTGTATAAATGCTCCCTCAATTGGAACATTGAGGGTGGATTCATATACATTGCTGTAATATTGGTTATTTTGGAATAAAGTGTTGTTGGACCAACTTTTGTATGGCTTGCTGAACAAAAAATTAACGCAAGGGACTTTTCACAGATTTCTTGAATCAAACACCGGATCAATAAGTCCTCTATACCTTATGTTTTAAAGTTTTCCTTGTTTATTATATCATCTTTGTTTCACATCTGAATTATAAATGAAAAAGATTAATTCATAATATGCTTAACTGCACTCTGTTTTCAATCGTTATTGTTCCTTATGTTTTCTTCTGAATTAGGATAAACAGTGAAATCTTAATTTCTCTTGTTTTCTAGTTCTTTCATTTTTATTATTTATTAAATAATAATTAACAACTCTTTATTAGTAATCATTCACGTTCCCTCTTTAAATAGGCTGAATAATTCTTAACTGCCCTTCAACTATTTTGAAACCATTCCATTTATTCCAAGTCTTTATTTGTTCCTTGTTTGACCATCTTTCCCTGTGAAACTATCCTTTGTTAAGAAACCAAGTCTAGTTAAGCCATCTTCTTTGACTCCATTTTCCCAATGGCCTAAACTAGTCAGTCCTACCCCTCTGCTATTGAATCTCACCACCCAAGCTCAAACAAAACTCCTAAACTTCATAACTTGCCTAATATCTTTCAAAACCAAGCTAAATCCTAAACAGAGAGCCCTATCTGGATACAGATTGGCTAGATTCTGTATGTAAAAGTTGGTTTGTGGTAACCTCGAACCCCTTTCCCCTTCTTACAACTTCTGAGAAAATTTGAGTGATAACAGTCTCAATGGCATTGGTCCCCCCTTGCCAAATAGTTTGCGAATACCAGACAATCATTCTTATCGTGGCCCTAGCCTTTACATTTTATGCACTACACTTCTTCGTGTGCTTTTGGCTGGGGCATCCTATCCTATTTCAAACTTTGCATTTTCAAGCATAGGTTTTGTAATTGTGCATGGATCTCTTGGACTCCCAACCGAGGGTCTTGTATTGGAGTTTCATGCAATATCATCACTATTTCCAATGTTTTTTCCTAGGTTGAAAGCTTTTGTTGTGATAGCGTCGTCCTCAGGTGTGGTGTTAATGACGCCACTAACCACGTGTAGTGCTGCGCATCTGTTAGCGTCATATTAGCTTCACGGATTGTGATCTTTAGTCTCTAATACAGATCCTAGCGGGTTTCTCCTAGAAGCATCGTGTTCTCCTTAAACCAAATGATTGACTGAGACTCTAACTTCGGCTAGCTAAAATCTATGTTCAACGCACTCTGGATTTCAGCTATTCCTACATTTGGGTAATCGTTTGAGTGCTTGATATACCATGTCAATGTGTGATCCTACAACGAGCTCACCAATGTGGCCTTCTTGATATTGTCATCTGTAACCCCATGTGCTTCCCATATTTCTCTTACTACGAACCAGAACTGATCTGGATCCTCATTCCCTACTCCTTTGAATGTGGGTAGCTTGATTGCACTCACCATGCTTAACGGTGAGTTGGGTGGAGGTGGGGTGGTTGAAGCTGGAGGTGAAGAAGGTGAAGTGGATGATGGCGTAAGTGGAGGAGGCAACTATGGAATGTGCTACCTTATCAAACTGCCGCACTCCTTGGAGAAACCCAAGTGCGCTCTTCCTCGCTTGCTTGTGGAGGTGAAATTAAAGGATTGTTTGCTAACCCTTCGATACCTATGTAGACCTTTCCACTCCGCGTCGTTCCACTCATTAATGTATTCACATCACTTCTTTTTCACATAACATCATCTTAATCCAGATATTCAAAGATTTGTTGTACTTACCTCATGGTCCCTTGAGAAAACACCACTCTGCTTCGCTATAGCTCATGGTTGTGTCTATCGCGAGCTCAATAATAAACCCTCCTATTATCTAGTCGAGCCAGTGGCCCATGGCCCATGTGATCTTATCTTCCGATGACTCTAGCCTGTGCACCAACTATGGAGTCCACACTATCGGTTGATAGAGATTGCACCTTCCTTGGCTGTCAGCTAGCCTCACGATCCAATCATACAACTCTGATGAGAAGGTCATGAAGAAGATCTCATGGATTTTCATATATATGTAGCGATCCAGCCACCTCTTCTTGGATATCTGCGGAGTTTTGTTTCCTTGTATCACAAACTCGTGAAGCTTCTGATCTAACCACTGTTCAATTTCCTTCTTAGTAGGGTTCTAGTGTAACGACATCAGACATCCCTTAAGCAGATCTCGATCCCAGCAGTAGAACCATTTGTTGGCTTATTGGGGCCTGACCCAGGTTCAGAAGTGTTTTAGCCAAACAAATCTCGCACTACTGGCCCTTTTGGCAATAGTCCGTGGAGCGCGGACTAAAGTCTCACCCGAGGTAGTATGGGAGGGTGTTGGAACCAGGTTTCTGCACCCTAGGGATGTCTTGATGAGTTTTATAGGGGTTGCGATCTAATCTGCGCACTCGCGCTGCTTTGCGCAGCTGTTTGGATTTCACGTAGCTCTGTAAGGGGGCACCCTCTAGATTTCCTTATTATTATTGCATTTATTATAGATCTAATTTAATTTAGTGGCCTTAACCAAGAATTCAATATTTATAACCATTGCACACAACATAAATCTTAAAGATATGCATAAAACCATAACATAAAAACAAATACACATATCTGTGACCAGATGCACAATGATTCAAAAACACTTATCTTATATTAATCTTTTGTTCCAGTACAACCCAATTCCACCATGCGCACTCAGCTGCAGGGATCTACGCACATAGCTACGGACTCTACCAGGCCTCTACGCACACAGCTGCAGAGCCTACTCTACTACTACCAACCACGAGTCAGACTTACAGGCTTAGAGAAATCTCACATTCATAAACCCATAAGAGTTCAAATCCAACCAAAAGCTGACCTCTACACTTAGAGCCTCGCTCTATTTATACATTCCCATGGATTGCGGACGATGGGTAGGCCAACACATTCTATATTAATTTATAATATTTTAGGAAAACAACCCTTTGACTTGACTCATTATAATTCACGCTCAGCATACTTCGTGAAACCTCTACACTACCATTATAAAAAATTGTGGGCTTTAAGCCACAAAACCATTACACGGGGGCTCTGCTGCCCAACACACACCCCAGACTAAGGATAAAAAATCAGAACCAAATGCAGAAGTAGGAAAAGCAATGCACACCACAAGTATTCCACGTCGAAGCATTCAAATAGGTATGCGAAATCATGAACAAAGTTCACCAGGCAAGACGAACTGATTGGGACCTGTGCATACGAACAGTTCGATGGGCCTATATGACCATATTCAAAAACCTGAGTGGGGAAAGGATCCCAACCCTGAAGGGCGGAAAAGAGACCATAAGAGCAGAGAGGAATCCTCATGCAATAAATCCCATAATTGGGATAGCACATGGGGACCAGAATGAAGGGATTATGCAGCCGTGTGAGGACGAACATATGCAGATTCCAGAAGCCATTTGACGAGGAAACCTTGAGCTTTGTGAACTCAAAGAAGATCAAGTACGACTGAGGTAGAGAACCATGTTAATGGATGTGAGAATCAAAAAATGGGAAACCAAAATTGCGCAAGCATGTCAAGTTGATAGAAGAACACGACAAGATACAGGCAGTCATACCACTACATTAGAAAATTGACGTCAAGAATTTCTGGCTTTGCTACCATGGCTACGATCACACCTTATCAGACAAAGTAACCAGGGGAGTGCACTGCATAAGGAAGAATGCAAGGAGCTGACTGGCGTGAGGGTAACTGAGGAGGGCCCGCGGACTGGGCTGGAAGGTGAATTGAAGCCTTGCTCTGGTGGTGCGACCACCTGAATATCTGTAGAAATCACAGTCTCAATGCTCCAAGCAGTTGAAAGAGAGTGCAAGACTATAAAAGAGTCTATATGGGAGCTGCATGATAAGGAGATTGTGCACAGGATCAGTACGACTCACGGGTCACGTCCGTGCAGAGGGGGTTGTGCTACCACGTGGGTAGGCTGGGAAGTGACCGTTGGTGTCACTATTCATGACAAGATGTCCAATTTAAGGAAATTAGGAGTGGGCTTTGGGCAATTAATACACGAAGCTAGAATGAGATTTGGGACTATCTGCCGCCCGTCCTGCATTAATGAGCCAAATATGGGGGGAATGGTCAAATTTGAATCCAAAAAGGCCTATAAATCACAGGTGGCTTCCCACCGAACAACCCTTGGCATTTTGAGAATTCAGCTATTGTGCTATCAATTGAGTATGAACCTAATGAATTTGGAGGTTGTGAGAGCAAGTTCAGTGTTTGATACATTATCGAAGGAGACACGTGATTTCCTGAACAGAATGATGTCAACAACCCAGGGAGCCACATAGAGCCCTACGCCGCTAGTGGGGATGTACCGGAAATTCCTAAATCGCCCCGGATGCTGAGGCACAAAAAGGATCCACATGCAGCAGGACTGGTCCATATGTCTCCACGAAATCTGTAGTTCGGTAAACTATCTATGGAAGACAAGGGAAAGACTGTTAATCTTGAGATAGATGATGAGGAGGAGGATCTCCAAGCATTCGTAGAAGAAATTGAGGCTGATGAAGAAATGGAGGAAGACGTTCGGTCAGTGTATGCTACAGCAAACTGCACAAGTATGTCCCTCTATGGAAAGGGAGAGTAAAAGTACCCAAAGATTTGGATGTCGTTAAGAGCGCACTCCAAACCCCAGTTATCCTAGATGGAATTCTGTTTGAAGGATCGGTTTGGGGTCGAGTGCCCACAATGAAGTTTGAATATTGGGACCTCACAGATAGCGAAACGTTCCCACATTTGGAGACCAGTCAACTCATGAAATAAAGCAAGGAGGGGGCAGTTATAGCACTACAGCCACGATAATGGCTGCGTGGGGTGGAGGAGGCCGGGCTACTCCACCTACTATGGATTCCACACTTTCACCAAGCACCAATCATGATATCTATCATCAGGCAACTACTTTTCTTAGTACATGATGGGTATTTGTGGCTGGAGGAGCCTATTCCATCACAACAGAGCTTATTCATAGGATTTCTAGGCTTCCCTATATAGCAAGGGACTGTGTAGAAATAGCAGGCAAAAGTGGAGACTTGGTGCTCGCAAAGGCCATAAACAAGAAATACAAGTTGGAGAAAAAGCAGAGGGGCTACATCATTACTAGCATTCAAGACAAAGGGGTGCGCATAGCCACCCAACTGCTAGCAGGAAAAGTGATGAGAAAATTTCGCAGCGACAAGGTACTAGCAATGGTCATCGCACTGGCTGAGCAATGCACCGAGGGGGTACAGTTCAATTGGGCACAGTTCCTTAGCGAGGAGTTACTAATGAACTACAAGGAGGCCCAGGAGTAGGGTAAGACCTTCCACTACGCGTGGTTTCTCTTATCCATCTTGTTGGCTGTAGGGGAATTGCCAAAGGACAGAGTTTCCTCCTCTTGACCAGGACTTTCCAAAGGCAGTGAAATACACGCCACTCTGGGCAACAAGGCACGCCACATGAATCCGCAAGATCAAGATCTTCTGGATACTCATGGAGGCGAGTGCACGGATGTGGATCAACAAATGGCTGCGCCTATCCCCCACAGTATACGACAGTCTGTGGAGCTTTGCAAACTTTAAGGTAGATATGGACAATGTGTATATCAGTGCGTAGAAAGATCCCAAGAAGAAATGGACCAAACTCCCCTTCATCAGGATTGATGACGTTGTTTTCGTGGTGCTCGACTCATGGCCACCTGAATGGCACACCCTAGATCTACCAGCTCGTGATGAGATGGTGATTCAAGGATAGAAGGATGCCACCAAGTTGTTGGCACAATAGAAGCGGAATGAGCAGTACGTTGAGGAGGTAAGAGCTTCCCGCATGGTAGAGAATGCCACCGTGG
The DNA here is from genome assembly GCA_000404065.3 of Pinus taeda. Classification (NCBI taxonomy): domain Eukaryota; kingdom Viridiplantae; phylum Streptophyta; class Pinopsida; order Pinales; family Pinaceae; genus Pinus; species Pinus taeda. The sequence goes on along the minus strand of APFE031090487.1, from coordinate 10,400 downwards.
AGCAGACCAAGGCCAGGGAAAAAGCAACAGCAGCACCGACAACTGGGGCAACCACAACGTAGGAGGCAAGAGGCCCAAACCTGACCACAGGATAGCAGACAGACGACACGGCAGAAGGCGTGAGCCCAAACATGTCATCGACATAGCTAAAATGGCCGCATGGTGCAGAACGAACAGGGCCCCGGAAGAAGACCAAGGCTTCCAAATTGGATGGGAACCTATTACACTAACATAGGGTGACCTATGAGACATCGGTGAGACCATTCGCAAGGTCACCAGGGAAGTGTTGCAGGAGGCAATGTCAAAGCAGTAGAATGTGTTGGGGGCACTTAGGGCACAACTAAAGGGACTTCAAGTGCGACTCCCACAAGAGGGAACGATAGCCATCTACGGTGCCACGGGAGCATCAACAACAAAGCAGTTGTTGTGGGTCAAAATGGCCAACATTGTCGCGATTCCGGAAGGAGCACTAACAATGGATAGCATGGAGGATAGAGTTGCGGTAGGACAGATCAAGGGACTTGGCCTAAACTTGGCTGCCCTTTAGTGGGATATTTTATACTAGCTACAGGATGGAGCGACAACAGAACTCCACGCTAGGGAGGGATGCGCAGTGAAAATTCTAAGTGAGCAGTGAATCAACATTGAACATCTTAGCCTACAACACGATGAAGCAGTGGCACGGAACCAACAGTTGAAGCAGATCATTGAGGAAGCATGTCGTCGCGTCCTAGAACTGAAAATTGCAACATAGCTACCAATAGGAATACGGATCCACAAATTGGCCAGTGGATTCCATGAGGCAAAGGATGAAGCTATGAGGATCCAGCTAGACCTCAACCTGAAAATTGTTGCACTATGATTACAGGAGGACCCCACCATATAGCGGTTGGAAACAAAGGTACGGGAGCTTCAAATGCAATATGATAGTGTGCGTAGGACAATGCAGATAGTAGTTCTGAATCAACGACTCGCAAGGCTACAATAGGTGAAGGCATTGAAGGAGCAAGTGGATAAAGCACGCCAAAAAAGAGGCAGCACTTAAAGCATGTGTCTAGCCTTGGATTGATGAGGCATTCCTCATCACCACTGCCATCGAAGGAAATCTCGCAAAAATGAAAGTATCGCATGCTCTCAGACAGGGATTTTCCCAGGACAGCAAGTATTTAGCCAAGCGAGTAGAGTAAATCTAGCATACGGAAAAATAGTACGCTGCGGACTTTGGCGCAGCACATGAATAGTTGGAAGGACTTCGTGCCAAGATCGTTGTACCATCCAAGTGACTCGGGACGAGTCACGACGATTGTGTTGGGGACCTGTTGGGCAACGAATTCCCCCATAGTAAGTTTTTGGGCTTAAAGCCCAAGTTTTGGTCAATGTAATGTAAAGACCCCATGAAATGCGGGCGCAGAGCATGAGAGTCTAGGGTTGTCTGCCCTAAGATAATGTAATTTGATGTAAATTGGGTTGACCTACCCATGGTCCATGGACCATGGGATTGTATAATTAGATCAAGGTTCTAAGTGTAAAGACATTTTTTTTAATCAAGCAAGAAGATAGATATGAAGGAATGGTTAAAGGATAGGAATGGATCTGAAGGTATTGGGTCATAGTAGTAGGTAGAGGCTCTGCAGCTGAGTGCACAGAGGCCTAGTAGAGTCTGCAACTGAGTGCACGGACCCCTGCAATTGAGTGCATAGGGCGGAGTTGGGTCTGTATTGAACTAAAGTTGAAAAGGATCGTTAATAAAGCTAAGTTGATTTGACGTATTGTGCATCTATTTCATAGATCTATATTTTGATGTTCAGCGTTAATAGTATTTGTTTATTTATATGTGTGCACTTGTATGTATGGTTATTTATGAAAACTGTCTAAGTAATTAATGAACATAATCTAAATAAGGAAGCCTTGGGTAATTAATACTAGTCGCACTGCAGCTAGATCTGCGTGAAGGCAGTCCCACAAGATGCAAGGAGCTCACTAGTGCACATAATCTAGTATGTGCGAAGGTTGAATTGCATACCTATCTTCCATATCAGACATCCCCAGGGTGTAGAAACTTGGTTGAAGCACCCTCCCATACTACTTCGGGTGAGATCTCAGTTCACTCTCCGTAGACTATTGCCAAAAGGGCCAGTAGTACCAAGATTTGCTTGGCTAAACTCACTGCTGAACCTGGGTCAGGCCCCACGTAGCCAACAGACCCCCACTAATAAATCAAGGCTAATGTCAGACTTTGATATCAAAGAGCGGAAAATGCATATCACTTTTATCAAGCCAACCACTCACCAACCAAGAACAACATCGGATTTCAAAAAGGTGGATTTTGAAGTACTGGCAAGGGACATCCATCCCATTAACTAGATTGAACTACACAAGTAAATAGGGGAGATGATATACTCCACATTAACAGGGAAGGTTATTTCTTCCCACCAATTACAGAACTCCCTAAACAATATATCAGCACAATTTCAGTTGGAAAAGGCCTCCTCATAGGCCAAGGATAATAGAATCATGTCCTTAGAGTACTTAGTGATTGAATTGGGACATGATCCCAAAGATGTAAAAGCTACAGAGTAGCTGATTAAAAAGAAAAATGATGACATTGCTGCACTCAAGAAGTAGCTAAAGGTACCCAACTATATCACCCATAGACAAAGGAAGTCCTAGAAGCACAACAAGGACATGAGGAGCTCATGGACTTGGTCCTGAAGCTGAACGATCAACTCAAGGAGACAGAGAAGGAGTTGGACACTTTAATTCAGTCGAAGCAAAGTGACTTGGCCACAAATTCTAGAACTGTCATCCCCACAGTATCTACAACAGTTCCTTCCACACCACACTGGCAGCATCATTGGTACCCATAGCTCCACCTGCCACAACACTGCCAATAATAGCATAATCTACAACAACAACAGGTGTACTAGCAGAAAAAGTAGTAGAACTTATGAAATCCATGGAAGATATGTCCATCTAGGCTACAAATATTAAGAGACTAAAGGAAAAGGTAGCAAGTCTGGAAACTGATTGTAAACTTGCCCAGCTTCAGCAGAAAGAAGAAACACAGAAGGCCCGGAAAATGGGTGAGAGAATCAAGGTCTTGGAAAAAGATTTGACACGACAGAAACCACCTAGACAAACCAAAGAAATGCTCTGGGCCAATATCATTGACTCTGTCAATGATATTTGGCCATCAATTCAAGTTATATTTGATTAGACAATTAGTGAAGATAGCCACTCAAGCTATCCAAAAAGTGAAGGAGGAATTGGGGCATAAACCATAGGATGCCACTCGACTCATCCACTTCCTAAACAATAAGAACAGATATGAACTCCATGAGCTTAACATAGAAGATAGGACGGAGGCCATTATGGAGATTAAGAAGGTTCTTTCCAAAATCAACCTTATGCTTAACTTAGAAGAAAAGTGCCATAACATGTAGGTAGCCATTGATAAGTTCATGGCTAAGTTTTAGATTTTGAGGGAGAAGGGTCTTCCCAGTCATATGGTCATCAATGATAAACTCATGACCCAACTGGACTATGGAGATAGACTAAGAAAATTGGCTAAGAAACAAGCAAGTTATTCATCCATTAAAGCCCTGCCAAGAGGAAAAGTGCTATATGACACATTGGAGAACTTGTTTTTCCTAGAGCATGAGGTGAAACATTCGTTCCTCACCAAGCCAAATTTTGCAAAATACACAGAGGCAGATGAAATCTACAGAAGGATGGTGAATGTAAAATTACCTAATGCAGAATGGTGGGAAAAAATGACAGATTTACTATAATAAATTTACATCAGAAAGTTACTGCACAGTAAATGAAGACAACCAGGCAAACAAGTAAAAGCAAAGCAGCAAGGTCAAAGAGTATCAATTGAGAGATGACAGTAAAGAATATTCCAGTGTAGAAATTCTACAAATATCATCCAGCTTAAAGGGCTCCAACTCAACTGAAACAACCAGCAACACCACAATAAAAGCGAAAGCATGAAGTAGTTCAACATCTGTCTCTATTTTCATGCAAGAAGATATTTATTTTTCGTAAATTAAATCTCAAGTTTTTTTGAGATATTTTCTAAACTATTTTGTATATATACTTCATATTTCGAAGTATGTAGGGTGCATTCTTATACTTTCAATAGAATTTTGTTCAAACACTGTAAAATCTCTTGTATCACTAACTGGGCCAGCATGCTGGATTGAAGAATAAAGATTAGATATTTCAAGGGATTCATGTGTAAAGAAGAGTACAAATGAGTAATTCTCTTGTGTTGTTATATATTTCTTAAATTTGTCTCATAATCTTAAACCTTTTAGAAGTCTAAATGTCGTAACTTGAATATTAATTCAGAATTTGCTTAACTGCACTCTGTCTTACTGTTATACATTCTTAATGTTTTCTCTTCAACTATCTTATCTAGGGAATTCTTGACTGCTGCTTAGCTTCCATAGTTTCCCCTCTGATATATAGTAAAGGATTCTTAATTTCCCTTTACTCATGATTCACTATTGTTCCCTCATCTTAGCCTCGGTCTCAGGATTCTTGATTGCCCTCTCAGCTCTGTTAAGACTCATTTCACCATTTAGTCCAAGGATTTTTACTTCATTGTTCTATCTTGCCCCTTGAGCATTCCCTTTAGTGATTTAACTCCAGCTTTTCTACCCCCTCTATGACTCCATTTCCCAATGGTCTAAAGGCATCAACCTATCTACCTGTTGTAAGGATTCCACCACCAAATCTTCATACAAATCAAAAACCCCTTGAACTCTAGAACTAGCCTAATATCTAAGAAAACATAGCTAAATTATATAGAGAGAGCCCTCTTTGAGCCATAGGTTAGCTAGAGCCTATGCTTAAAAGTTGGTTTGTGGTTACCTCGAAGCCTTCCATTCCACCAAAACTTCTAAGGAAAAGTTTTGAGTGATAACATAGTGGCGACCATACTGGGGAACAAATCTTAGTATCCTAAAGATTTAAGGAAATCGTAAGCACCATCTTGAGCCCCTTAAATTCAGCTTTTATAGAGGTTTTGAAATTTACACTGAAAAACATTTAAAAAGTTATAATTTTGGCTACCAAGAAAACTCATTATACCAGGGCCAACCCGGATCCAAACTGTTACGCAGTAATTTGTCACCGTTGGTCACCGTCCCTGTTACCCCCCCCGCTGTCACACACTGGAGGAAACATCTACGGACCTGTGACCAGTGACATAACTTGAAAACACTTGCATTGAGGTCCCCTGAGTATGAAGTTCAATAACCCTGAAGACACCCTCTGAAGATTAACCTTGGAAGATGCCTTTTTTCCATTAGCGCGGGTCCCGTGTTTAACCCGCGGCATGGCTCAGTCCTACAAAGAGGGCGCGCCCATAGACGCTCTTTCATAGAGCACGGCCCGCGCCACACAATTTGGGCATGATTTTTGGCCAGCGCATGCTAGAATTCTTTTTCCTCCGTGACTCACCCAGTTCTGTGAAGGAAAAAGCCCATAAAAGCAGTCGGGCGTCGGCTTTTCTATCCAGGGCAACTCAACTCAATGGTTATTATGGGACATTACCAAAAACTCAGAATGTGTCCACATACAATGCATATCTCCTCTCCCCCCAGCTATAAATGCCTGTCTCCCCATATTGAACAGGCTAGTAGTTTTTTGCAAGTAGTTTTTGCAAGCGAGTTTTTTGCAAGCTAGTTTTTTGCAAGCTAGTGTTGAGAAAGCTAGTTTTTGCAAGCGAGTTTTTTGCAAAGTAGTTTTTGCAAGCTAGAGTTTTTGGAGGCGAGTGTTAATAGTGCCAAGAGTGAACAAGCTAGTGAGAGAGAGATAGTATTGAGCTAAGAGCTGAAAAAGAGGTTATGCTACCGGATTGTGGAGAGAGAAAGTGACTTTGCAAGACATGTCAGACTGACTGCCGACCCAGCTAGAGGAGATTTGCAGCGTCAAGCCTTAAGTGGTTGTAATTCTTCTCTCTTTTATATTAATGATAATCGACTGTTATTATGGTTCCATTCATGTGTTCTACTGGTAATATTTGAATTATATCCTGCTTGACTGATATATAGCTGTACGATTTCGGATTTTATGCTTGTTTGTGGGTGTTCTTCATTGTGCGGTGTCCATGCGTGGAGCGCGAAGGATAGTGACAGGCAGAGTTAGAGGACAGAGCACACTTCTCCCACGGCAACAGCGTTGGGTCCCAGGTTGGTCTCCCTGATCGACTTCTACTTGTTAGTTAGGAATGATGCAGCGTGATTGATTGTTGCTAGACCCCTGTGGGGCTAGTGGGATCACCTCTGTCCGCAGAGGGGATTTACCTCCGCAACACAAACCTTGTGGTTATTGTGGATGATCCAAACAGAATTATAAGAAAATCCAAACAAGAAGAAAGTCCAGCTAATAAAACACCATTAGTTAAAGCTAATTCATGTCCTAATGAGTGGTTATTTTTAGAACATTAACCTTTTGATGAGAAATTTGATCTCTCATTGTTTAGAACAAAATGAAAGTGTGCTTGATGAAACTATTCTAGATCTTGATTTTATTGCAGACCTTGAAGTTCAAAGAGCCAATATATCAATTGATGAATATATTCTGAACACTACACTATCATCCATTAATACTGCTTTAACTGTTGAACTTTCTACTCAATCCTCCAACGTTATTAATACCCCTTCCATCACTACTACACCATCCATTATTTCTACTACAGTTCATTCCACTGGTCCATTCATTCCACATCTCCCTATACAACCTAAAATCTTGTTTCCACCTATAGGCACGCCCACTTCACCCATTAGCCCTTCAAGTTCACTTATAGATACTTCCATTTCCCCTATACACACAACTATTCCTTTTATCCCAATTTCTATTATAGAAACCCCTTCATCCGCTGTTAATATTCCAAATTCCACTATTAATACTCCAATTTAAATTATCAATCTTCCATTTTCAACGGTAAGCACTATTAGCTCATCCATCTCCACCTCAACCCAAACTAATCTTACCTTATCTCCTAGCTAAGCCATGGCTAATAGACATGCCCCTTTGGTGTTACCTGGTTAGTTACATGACTTACCTCAGGACTATCAAAGAAAAATTCAATTATTTAATGCTACAGGCCTATACCTACTCAGCAACATGTTAACAAAATGAACAATTATTTTGAGATAGATGATGCGGATGTAAGAATGAGGCTTTTTTCCCAAACATTAGCTGGGGAAGTTAAAACCTAGTTTAGAAACTCAGATGCTGGTAGTATTGTAGATATGACAAAATTTCATAGGGTGTTCATTGAGAGATAGGAAAGGAAGAAAAACCCACTACAGATACTTTATGAGTATGAGAACATTAGGAGAGGTCCTAAAGTATCAGTTCAAGACTACTACACCAGGTTTAATAGCACCTACAATGCTATTCCTACCAACCTTAAGCCTCCTCTTGATCTCGCAATGATGAAGTTCCCTGATGGTTTTGATCTAGATATGGCATACCAACTTAGGGAAAGAGAGCCTGCAACCCTTGAGCAAAGCCAAAACAATGTAGTAAAAGTAGAGGCTAATCTCTTTTTCAAAATATCCTGAGCAACGATAGAAAGGAGAGTGGGATTTGCTGATGAAACTTCAACCTTTGATGGTAAAGTAGATATTTTGGTCAAAAGTGTAGAAAGAATTGTGGATAGACTTGACAAATTAGATAGAAAAACATGAGATAATCAACAAGCACCACTAGTTAGGAAGGCTAACTTTAGAACAAACCAAAATAAAAACCAAAACATAGGAAAGAATGGACCTGATCAAAACATTAGGCCCCCTTTTCAAGAAAACTATGCAAAATCATCTGATCCTAATGATCAAGAACAAGATACCCAAATCAATCTAATGGGATCAGATGATCATAACCCTATATTTCTTTCCCACGATGAGGAAGAATTGCATATGTTACAACAACTTCAAACTTAGTTTGGAGAGTCATTTAACTATAAACAAGGGTATGCCTCTGCCATATTTGAAGTGCATAAGAAATATAACTTGAGAATTAAAAAGAATATTGGTCCTCATGACCAAACCAAGAAAGAAATGACAAATAAACCCAAAATAACAAGTAAAGGTCCTATTTCGGAGGTACTTCAAATCCTCCCCAAACCAAACCAAAATCCCCCTAGTCCCATCATTGAAGAAATAACTGCCAACCAACCCTCTGTTGAGCAACCATCCACATCAGTTCCTCTTAAAAAACCAAAGAAGGCCACCTATAAAACCAGATCTGAAATTGACCATAAGCAACCCCCAAGTAAACAAAAGGAAGATAATTCCACTCAAAACCCTATTTCAAAGGTCAACCCTTCCTCATCTTTCAATTTGGGAGTAGAGATATCCAAGCTAAAAATGTTGAGTCCCTTTTACTGAACTAGTTAGAAACGAAACTTACAGATCATAGGTAAATCAGACCCTGAACATTACTGAAAAAAAAGACTCAGTTAACTTGTTTGATGATAAAACAGAATTAATATTTGGACCAGATATTAATGGAAAACCACAAGAATGAGGAGTTCCACCTTTTTACATTAGCCTTAATATTCATGATAAAATACTACACAATGCCATGTTAGATTTTAGGGCTTCTCACAAGCTTATGCCAAAATCAGTAATGGAAAAACTGAATCTAGACATTACTGGACCTTACAAAGACATGTTCTCCTTTGATTCAATTCAAGTAGAATGTCTAGGGTTAATCAAAGATTTGTGTGTTACTTTAGTCCAATATATTGCTAAGAGTATCCTTATGGACATTGTAGTGGCTGACATCCCACCAAAATATGGCATGCTGTTATCCAGATCTTGGGGAGCAAGCTTCAACGATCCCTCCAACTGGACATGTCATATGCCACAATTTCTATGTTTGGACAACCCAAGAAACTGTACAAATAAACTTTCATGAAATACATGGTAAGCAACCAAGATCGACCTCAAAACTATCCCATCTACTCTATGCATTCAGATGTAGACTCTTTTATTATTTTTAACATTGATCAAACACCAAACAAAACTCCTAACAATGTTGTTGCGGAACCAAAAGAAATTGTAGTCTCCACTGCTAATGAATCTAAACAAACTTCAGAATTGTGCAATTAAGAAAGTAATCAAGTTTCTAGAAATAAAAATAAATGGGATACTGATGATAGAACTATGTACATGAAATCTTATGCAACTTAAAATTTGATGGCTCTGTAAATAAGTTAGGAGTAGGAGCAGGAGTATGGATTTATAATTTCGAAAACAATCATCCAGAAAGCCATGCCTATAGGTTAAATTTCAAATGTACCAATAATATGGCCTAGTATTAGGCTTTGATTCTAGGTCTCAAGGGAGTTAGGAATTTAGGTGCTCAAAGAGTTTCAGTCATAGGAGACTCAGAGCTAGTTGTAAATCATATTAAGGGTGTATATATGACTAAAGACACTAGATTAGGTTATTATAGAGGAACAATTGTAGAAGTACTTAATACTTTTCTAGAAAAACAACTCGCAGTAGTTCCCAAGAAGCACAATATGCAAGCCCATAGCTTAGCAATGTTTGCCAGTACCTGCAAGTTACCATTCCAACCTAACCATCAATACACTGTTGAGGTTAGGCATAGTCCTTCAATCACAGATAATGTGCGAAATTGGCAAGTATTTTCAAATGATAGACAAATAAACAACTTCTTAACTTTAGAAGAAGAATTTGCACATAGTAACATAAACATTGATACATCCATAGATCTTAACTCTAGGGATGACGTAATAAAAAATGAGCTTGGATTTAATGAAGTAGATAGTTTTAATCCCACTAAATTCACAAGGTCAGATGTAGAAAACCTAGAAAAAGTTGAGATTGATGAAACAATTAAAGAAGAAAGTGAAGTAATTAATCTCAAGGATAACTTCTTACCAAAATGTTTAACCCTTCTGGAAGACTTGATCGATTCAAATGATGTTCCTAGGAAGCCTAAAATGGAACCATTAAAATCTGATATTGGAGAGTGTAACATAGGCATTGAATACAATCCCAAGCTAATCAAACTGTCAAAGTCACTCCCTTCAACAGAAAAGGTGAAATACATTGAGTTATTGAAAGAATTTCAGTATGTCTCTGCATGGAGCTATGAGGACCTTTGTTATGAAACCAGCTCAAGAAAAAGATAGAAAAGATAGATCAGCGCCTTAGAATCCAGCTTCTTTGAGGGGGCAACCTCCTTTACATTACATAAATGAACAATTCTGTGATGATACAAATGAAAAGACCTCCTTTCTATATATAGGAGTCTAAGGGGTCATAACATAATGAGAGCCGACATAACAATAATAATGTAAGGGCACAATAATAACAATAGTGGCTTTCTATGGGGCACAATAGTAA
>APFE031090484.1:435955-523827 GCA_000404065.3 Pinus taeda | reverse complement strand
TAAATATGAGAATGACTTGAGTGTAAGATTATTTTGTGGATTTTAGATTTTGAATTTGATAGATTTATGAAAATGAAGGGCAATTATTTTTTTATGTGTATTTATTTATTTATTAATTATATAAATAATAAATAAATTTGAAGGTTCAAGATAGATTTAGGTGGGCCCTTAATTCTTTTGGGCTTAAGGATCTAAGAGGAAGTGAGGACTATTGTTGTAGCATCAAGAATTGGAGAGGTATTGGTAGGATGCCTTAATTGTTAAGTAGTATCTAAGAATTTGTTCCACATCACATGTGATTGGTGTACCTGTAAGATTGGTTCGTCCTTTGAATAGGGTAACACTTCTCATAATTATGGGTAGCTGAGTTATGTGACTTCCCTTTCCTAGTTTGATTGTAGCCTAAGGATGAACTAGAAGAATATACCTTTTACTAAGGGCCTGCCTCTTCACTTGAAATATGTTGTTGCTGAAGTAGTGATACTTCAAGACATTTATTCATTGATTACCTTCTCTATTCATTGGCATGTATTCATTTGTTATATTTTTTTTTCTACGTGCAATTGACCACAATGTGGATGATGGATTATGAATGGAAACCATAATGATTTCGTATAAACTTTAGAGATTACTCACTATCGATATGTCTCCATGGTATCATAACTCAAGCTTAAGATGCTAGCTTAGAACGAGGACCCTCTTAAGATTTATTATGATCCATAAGGCTTATCAACCAAACCGGCACTTGGAACAATGTCCATTCATAATTATCACTATTTAAAAAGGGTTTCCCACTTAGAAGTCATCATGCTATTAATAGATTGAATGCGAGTATGAACATGACCCTAAAATGACTTCACACATCACATAGATTTGGGGTCTAACCTACATGATCCCAAAAGAAGTAGTTGCATGAAAAAATCACCTTTTAGGTATAGACATGTAGTCCATTATTAGAACAAGGTTTGTTTGTATAAAAAGAGCATCTAGATTGATTGAAAAATAAGAATAACAAAGGAATCAAGTGTTAAATTTGCAAACTAGAATTGAAAACACGCCTATTTATATATAAATTATGGACATTAGGTGAAATACTTTTATAAAAATTAGCCATTTTGTAGGAGAAGTTCATCTTCACCTACCAAATTCTTGTGGCAATATGTTCATAGGAAAACCTTTTCGTTAATGATATAGGGACCTAGCCAATAGGGTTGGAACATAATGTGATTACCTTTATCCTAATGATGTCTATCCCACTTAAGTGCAATGCCCCCAATTTGGAAATCTTTCTCACTAGTAGGTTGTTATCAAACCATTTCTTAATCATCCTTTGATGCACATAAAAATTTTTGTTGGATGTATCTATTTGTTCCTCATGTTTTAAGAGTGTGTAAAACCTGTTTTGCAATTGCACTAGAGTCTTGCGACAATTGCAAAGCGAGAACATGTTAGGTGGTAGTATATATTCTTTCCCATAGATTCGGAAGTAAGGTGAGGCTCCTAGGGAAAATTTGGGAGTGGATTGATTTACCCATAATGCATTGAGTAAGTTATTATGATAGTTTCACTGCTTATTAGTTGTGGTTCATTTTGCAATGCAAATAAACTTTTTCATTCTAGACTTAGACTATCGAGTGTCGTGTGGATAGTAATTGGTAGCAAGTCGAATATAATGCCCTTATCTGATGTAAACTTAGTCAATTTATGATATGAATAATAAGTGGAATTATTGAAAACAATATGATTAGGAACATTAGACATGGTTATGATGTGTTGTTATAGAAATGAATGACAAATGGGTCACTATTTACGGTAAACGGTACAACCTCAATAGATGAAGTGAAATAGTCCATGGATATTAATATGTAGTCGTGTTGTTTATATGAATGGGGATATATTTTTCCAATCATTTCCAATCCTCATTACTAAAATGGTTCCCTAATACCATCAACTGCAAAGGTATAGAAAATATTTTCTCTCTACCAACACACTCTTGGGAAACTAGGCATTTCTTGGCATAAGCATTTTGAATATTTGTATATATTCAAGTTATACCCTTATTTGAAGATATTATGTGCTATGGCATCATTTTCAATGTGTCCATTAGTGAGCCCATTGTTCATCTTAAATAGGCCTTTGTCTTCATCATCTTTTTTCAAAAGAGTGACGTAAGATTCCATTACGGTGTTTTATAATGAGAACCCCATTGATGAGTTGATATTGCTAGGCTTCTAGTCCAACTGCTTTTTTTTAATTAGGGTTGAGGTATGGAGACATGGAATTTTTCTACAAATATTATTTTAAGTCTTGTTAACATGAATCTTCATGATTGAGAATCTAATGACTGTTGCATGAGTACGTGTCTAGTTCATTCTCCTATATTTTTCTTTTTCACTTTTAGGGTCTAGAGCTTCTATAGAGAGTTTATAGAAGACATGGCCTTGTATGGTGTGTATAGAATTAAATTCCAAATCATACTTTTGAAGAGAGGTCATCCAACTTCTCCTCTATTCTCCCAATATTTTTGTTACTTATCCATCAATACAAATGATCAAGGTGCAAGGTAGTCACAGACTAAGCTCAATCTAAGTTTTAAAAAAAAAAACTTTTAGAAAATAAAAGAAAAACTAGGGTCCCCAAGTTTTTGGTAGTACTTATAAGGTGGTTCAGGGCTCAACATGACCTTACACTAGTTGTTTTCTTCAAACAAATTGTCTTATCAAATATTTCATTTGCAAATCAATCTCCTTCATTCCCTATATTATTCATGATGAATTTTTTTTCTAATATAAATGAAATTGATTTTGATTAATTTAATTAAATTACATTCTTTAATATTTTTATTTCTACCAAAGTGAATCACAAAAAATAGATTCATGAGGGAAACATCCTTATGACATGCACTCTCCAAAAAACTAAAAATATATGTTCATTTCACGTTAATAACAAAATAAATCTCTATTAAACTGAAATTCGATTCACAAAAATATTCAAAAAAATTCGGATAGGAAATTCAATCAAATTTATACAGCCATATTCCCCACCAAATAACCATGAATATGACAAGGCGAGAGGGGTATTTGTCTTCCTGAAAAATACGTGTATGTATGCGATGTATACTAAAGAAGTTACGCACATTTGGTCGGAAAAACACAAAACCGAATTAAAATGAAAAGGAAATGGAAGAAAGTTTAAAAATAAGTAATGAGGAACGAAAACTAGCCTGGAATGGCAGAGGGGATGTGCAGATGGCACACAGGCTTACAGGTCACGTGGGTGGGTGAGTGCAAACAAATGAATAGTTGCACAAGTATTTTGTATTTGCATAGAGACGGAGCCATAGATTGATCTCTGTGGGACTCCATATGGCGGCCATGGCCTCTCCGGATCCACGGGAGACATAGACCTTTGGGGAATTCAACCTTCACCCCCTATAGTAACCACGATCTCCTTAGATATAGGGGACTTTCAGCAAGAATAGTATGGTTTTCAAAGTTAACATGCACTTTAGGTCATTAGAACGGGTGTTGTTCGAATTGGGTTGGATTTGAACCTTGTGGGTGAGCAGCTCCCACTTTCATTGAAGCACTTCACGTTTGGGATTTAAAATCGTGACATGCCGGTTCAGAGAAAATGGAAAAAAAAAACTGCGCCATAAAGTACATTTTTATCTCTAGGTTCCAAGCGACTGCTGTTGTTGCACATCATGGTGTTCGAAAACTGCGACATTTGTTTAAGAAGAAGTATAGTAGAGGAAGAGCCGGAGGTGTTGATGCAAGGCAACTTGTTTTATTCTTCGCACCAAATTATGAGAACTAGTCAGGGTTTTTTGTGTGCAACCTTTATTATTTCTTTTAATAGGTTCAAGCGAAACACTCGCTCATAAAAGATAAAAGATGGGAAAGGCAAGCCTCGTTGTTTATAATATTTTTTCATTTTTGGCTACAAATTCTATGCTTTCAAGGATTTTTTTTGGGAAGTGAGGGGGGCCGGTTTGGGCTTTTTGAGTGATTCTTTGGTTCGAATCAAAGACAAAAGATTGGAAAGGCAAGCCTCGCTGTTTATATATTTTTTCATTTTTGGGTTTAAATTCTATGCTTTCAACGATTTTTTTGGGTTGGTGGAGGGGCGGGGGCGAGGGTTTAGGGTTTTGTAGGAGGGTTTGTCGAGTGTGGTTTGTAATTATTTTGATGGGGTGTTTTTGCGATAAACCCTCCACGAGGACTCAGGATTATGCAGAGAACTCCTTAGAGAATGGCGCCCATCCACTAGCTAATCTTTGTCTGTGGTGTCTCTGCGGTTAATAGCACCCGCTGCCATGGACCAAAGCGTTGAGGGCAGGAACAGAAACGAGGGGGATTATAGGACTAATTTGGGAGGAAACAGAGAAATTGTGTTGACCCATCTTCATTGCTTTCTAATGACGCCAAAAAGAAAAGACGTTATCGGCACCATCAACATCAGTAGCATCATCCTTTTCGTTCACATCATTTGCATCCATAGACGGAATTCGTTCCCAACACCAATTATAATCCCAGGCTTGGGAATCCCCCCAGGCACATCGAAGGCGAGCAGGCTACTGCAGGATGGCTGGCCTGGCTTACTGTTATTGCTGGTGAAGCGATCAAAGGCTTTATCCCGCACCTGGCTGACTCTTTCCGGAAGATTGATAAGCTCAGCAGGCTTCTTGTATCTCTTTTTATGGAATCTAAGCAGAATGATTTACTCTTCACACAGTAGGATAAAATACTAAGGGAAAATATGCAGGATACAATACAAACATACAAAATTAGAGGACGATTTAACATTTAATATTTTTATATTATGAAGTACTATATTGTTACATTCGAAGGAAAATATGCAGGTCACAATACAAACATACAAAAATAGAGGTCGGTTTGAGATTTAATGTTTTTAGATCAAATAAGCATAGCATGTCAACATAAGCTACTTCAACGCGGTTCTAACTGTCGCCCATCAGCCAATGGAAATCGGTCAAATGTGGATATAGATAGATTCCTGCCAATGGAAATCGGTTAAATGTGGATATAGATAGATTCGCTAGGTTTTTGTAAGGCCCTGTCAATAAAAAAGGTTGCTGGGCCAGGTAGCCTTTGGCTCAAATGGAAAGGAATGGTTGTGCTGAGACGAGCAGCAGATTCAGGAGGTTGGGGAAGGGCAGCGGAAGAAACGATGAACATAGGTTTTTTTGTCCTAGCCTACTATATAGTATGGCCAATTTTGGCAAACATATTTATTCTCATGAGTTGAATGGTTTAATCTTTTAGGGATTCAAAGAATTACAAGAGGGAAGTAACTTTTGAAAATTACCATAACTTCAAAAAACACCATGACCTGCTGTAATGTCTGGGTAAAATTTGGTCAATTTTTTATTCACTTGTACCTACTAGTTGCGTTACAGTTTATTTGTACTTCACAGGGAATTCCATTAGATAGTTTAAATTTATGTATTTTTACTCATTCTATGTAAATTAAAAATGTTTTGAACGTTTGATGATTACTCAAAAACCCTAATTAGCCTATCTTTCTTTACTTTTCTCAATGCTTTTAATAAGATCATTTGAGGGTTGGAGGAAACCTTATAACTTACTTTTCTCAATGCTTTTAATAAGATCATTTGAGGGTTGGAGGAAACCTTATAACAATAGTGATGATAGATTAAATAATTTATATAGTCAGATGTTGACTAGAACTACAAACTAGCAAGAATATTTGTATCACTTGTAAGAGGAATAACCAATTAAAGTTTTATTTATCGTTAATGAAATAGTGTGGGTGGTCTTTTAAGGTTTGTTAATTGTAAAATGTCGAAGTCTAATATGTTTGTTCTTAATATTTTTCTATCTTTGCCTATCTTTTATGAAGGATCTTGCTCGTGCTTCTGGAAGATTGTATGTGATAGGATACACATAATTCTATTTATTATGGTTTTGGTGATAATTTCGTATCTGGCTTTGGATAAAGAAATGGACATAAAATTACTAGTCCCAAAGAAAACAAACCAGAAACCAGAAATGGAAGGAAATCAGTGGATACAAACAAGATTGGGTGGCCCAACTATGGGAAACAAATTTGGAGTACACATGCGTAGGAAATAGCAAGGAACAGAAGGAATATTAGGAAATCAGAAAGAAAATCAAATGACATGTTATAAAGAAGATTTTGTTTCATATATTCTTTATTCATACAAAGAAATATATAATTTAAGGATAGATCATTCATCCTTAAACTTCACATCTAATTTTGGAGGCTAATTAAATAATAAAGTTGGAAACCGTATCAAAGTGTTATCTTACAAGGATAACAAAATTCTTAATTTGGTGATGATGTTAGGATGTAACTTGGAAGTAATTTGTGGTTAATTTTTAGAGGGAGTCTAAATCATGGGTGGATGGATAAAACTCCTCCCCATCAAATTTAAATGAAAAGAATGAAAAAAAGTCCTCCATTTTGAATGATCTAAGTATTTAGTTTTTATCGAGATTCTAAGTATTTAGTTTTATCAAGAATTTTCCAAGTTCACTGGTCTCATATACGCACCTACTTTTTATCCAGATATTTTTAACTTCACTGGTCTCATACACTATGATTTAGGTGAGATGTAATTTGTTGAGTTGAGCTTTCTGACATTGGTAGATAGTTATATTAATGAAACATTGTAAATTACAAAATGGGAGAGTTTAATCAATCCCTTGTTGCTGATACAAACAGATGTGTGGATTTCACATGATGAAAAACATATTATAAAGAATATTTTTTTTTCAAATATTCATTCATCAAAGGAAATATATATGTTTTTGATCTGGCAAGCTAAGTAAATTTAGGTTATTAGACACCTCAATTATCCTATTTATTGGTGATCCGATATAGTATTTTTTTATTGTTTCATATTTTATCTTCATCTCAGGTAATGAAGGTATTATTTTTATTTTTGTTAAATTTGGTAACGTCCTCCCTATCTCTTGATTAAAAAAAAATGCAAAATTTTCTGCACAGAATTCTAAATTTTGATCCACAAGAATGTGCAAAATTTTATGCACATAATTCTAAATTGTGATGGATCCATAGCCCTTACGATGCTTATTACAGATATGTTGTTGCGGGTTCACTGTTGGTAAGGAAACTGCAATTGTTCTTGCTTCATGTGATATATTGTTCCAGGCTTAGGAAGAGCCAGGTCGTGTAAGCAATTGAGAGAGTTTTAGTAAGGAGCACGGAGGCATTGCATATGTTGCCTTCCCTTCGATTCTTAAAATAGAAAACTTCATCTACGGAGAGGGGAATAAACAAACAAACAACCAAGTATTCTCGGATTGCCTTAACGGTTACGATGATAAACAAGCCCTCAAGCCCTCATGCATCAGGGAGCTCTTACGTTGTTCCGGGATATTATGAAGAAAACAAATTTCCAAGCAAAGGTAAATTGATTTATATAAATACAACTATCAATAGTAGCCTCAGTTTCACAACAAAAGTGTTCACTTCTGTAGATTTTATAGATAAAATTATGGTTAATGAAATAATGTGGATGGCCTTTTAAGGTTTGATAATTGTAAAATGCCATGTGTAATAGGTTTGTTCTTAATATTTTGTTATCACTGCCTATCTTGTATGAAGTATCTTGCTCCTGATCCTCGAAGATTGTATCTGATAGGATACACAAATTATTTATCATGGTTTTGGCGATAATTTTATATCTTGCTTTGTATAAAGAAATGGACATAAAATTACTAGCCCAAAGAAAACAAACCAGAAACGGAAGGAAACCAGTGGATAAAAACAAGAGTGGCTGGGCCAACTATGGGAAAGAGATTTGGGGTACACATGTTTAGGAAATAGCAAGGAGCTGAAGGAATATTAGGAAATAAGAAAGCAAATCAAATGACATGTTATAAAGACGATTTGGTTTCATATATTCTTCCTTCATAAAGGAAATATATAAGTTAATGATAGATCATTCATTGCCAAATTTCATATCAAATTTTGAATGCTAATTAAATAATAAAGCTGGCAATTGTATCAAAAGTGTTAGAAAACTCTTAATTTGGTGATAATTTTACGATGTAAATTGTAATTAATTTTTATTAGAGATTATAAACCATGCGTGGATGAACCAAACTCCTCTCAATCAAATTTAAATGAAAATATTGAAAAAAAAATCATTTTGAATGATCTACGTACTTATTTTTTATTATCAAGATATTTTCAAATTCACTGGTTCTCATACACTATGACTTCATTGAGTAGTTTGTTGAGTTGAGCTTTTTCACATTCGTACCTTTCAATAAAAAATAAATAATTATATTAATGAAACATGGTAAATTACAAAACGGGAGAGTTTAATCAATTCCTTGTTGTTGATAGAAACATCATGTGTGGCCTTGACATCATAAAAAAACTGTTGTATGGAATATTTGTTTCATATATTTCTCATGAAAGGAAATATAATAGTTTTTGATCTGCAGTTTTTGGCAAGTTAACTGAATTCAGGGTATTAGACACCTCAATTATCCTATTTATTGCTAATCCGATATTATTTTTTCATTGTTTTATATTTTATCTTCATCTGAGGTAATGAAGAGATTATTTTATTGTTGTTGAATCTGGTAATCTTCTCCCTATCTTTTGATGCCCAAAAATGTGCAAAATTTTCTGCACAGAATTCTAAATTTTGATCGACAAAAATGTGCAAAATTTTATTCACATAGTTCTAAATTTTGAGGGACCCATAGCCCTTACGATGCTCATTCACAGATATGTTGTTGCAGGTCCACTGTTTGTCAGGAAACTGCAATTGTTCTTGCTTCATGTGATATATTGTTCTAAGGATGAGGAAGAGCCAGGTTATGCAAGCAAGTCAGAGAGTTTTAGTCTGAAGGAGCATGGAGGCGTTGCATATGTTGCCTTCCCTTCGTTTCTTAAAATAGAAAGCTTCATATATGGAGAGGGGAATACACAAACAAACAAAGAAGTATTCTCGGATTGCCTCAACGGTTACGATGATAAACAAGCCCTCATCATCCCTCAGGGAGCTCTTACATTGTTCGTGGATATTATGAAGAAAAAAGATTTCCAAGCAAAGGTAAATATAACTAGGAAAAGTAGCCTCAGTTTCACAACAAATGGGTTTACTTCTGTAGTTTTTATAGATAAAATTATTGAAATTCAAAGGGAAAAGTAACATTGTGTTGATGTATATGTGACAGGTTTATACGGAGTCCGGACAAAGAAAACTCAAACCCATTATATTTGTGGGTCATTCCTTCGGAGGGTAGTTACAGTTACAGCCTTGGCTACGTTGTGGTTCCTTGGAAAGAGGTTAAGGAAAGTATCTCTCTTTTGTATCACATTTGGTTGCCCTCTGGTTGGAGATGAAAGACTCGTTGAAGTAGCTGGTTGTGAGAATTGGGAGGAAACTTTTTCCATGTGGTTTCCAAGCATGACATTATTTCCCAGATGCTCCTTACACCACTTGACGTAGTTTCTGCTCCTTTGACTGTTACTTATTCCTATTGGCATGGCAAAGTCCCATATTCTTCTATTTAAGAGGCTTGTAGGATTTGTCTCAGTAATGTTATGCAATATACTTCAAGCTATTTGTTTCTTTATCCAAACTGCTCAGACATGGTCACAAAGAGAAACCCATACAGATATGTTGGCACTTACATGTTCTGCTCAAGCCGTGGTGCAACATGTATTGACAATTCTGACACCGTTTTGAAGATGTTTCACTTGACAATGCAGAGCCAAGAAAAGCCTTCAGATATTACATTAGAGGAATGTTTTTCAGAGCCTATAAACGTATGCTTTGGTTTTGAAACATGTGACAGAAAACTCCAAAAGTGGGAGAAAATTTGCAAATCTGGATTCAGAATCTTCTTACGACATGGGATTTTCGGTGCAGTTAGAAGCTACCGATGTTGGAGCTCAGGTAATTCTCAATGCCTTATTTAAAATAACATTTAAATAACAGAAAAAGGAACATTAATGCCTATGTTTTTCCATGTATGTATATTGTTAGTGGGTCTAATGATTGAGGTCTAGAGGAACAGAGCATATACACCTCTATAAAATATTTTACTTCTTTCATATATCTATGGAAGAAATCGTTAATCTGGATTTTTAAATTTTTGTTTATTGGTATAGTTTTAGAGGGTTCTATGATTAACAATATGTTTTTCTTTTAAATTCAAATTTAAAGAGATAGAATATGTATATTTTTTAAACTTTAGTATCTAAATTATTACATCCAAATGAATTTCTTATCTTACAAATAAAAAGATGTCATGTGTTCTTTCTCAAACAAAAAGATTTCATACACACTTATAATATAAGATTATAGTATATTATATTTTTTTATCAAACACTTTCGAATAAAAAATTCTTCATTTCAAGAAGCTACTAGTTGTTTGAAATGTTGTTGATTACTTTGATAAGAATGATCAAGGACAACTTGCTTTACAAAGAGATGGAAAAACTAGAAACAAGCATAACATGATTGTTCATAAGATAGTTGTTGAATTAAGCCAAAATCAAAGTACTATTAACACCAAGAAAGGGCACAATAATTTGTCCCAGTACATTCCTAAGGTCTGGATCTATTCTAAGCATTGAGTAATTAGCATCGAACATCAAAACCTCATTGATCTAACAAATGTAGGCTTCCATGATTTCACAACTTAAACACTTTGTACCTTATTACGTGGATTTGGGGAGGACCTTCTTATGCCTATTGCATGAATTAATGGAAGTCTTACAGCTCCATTGGGAGATCTCCAAATAGCTCTAGGAACTACAGGACCTAAAAAATTATGTTGAACCAAATGAAATATTTCGAAGATAAAACAAGCAAAATAATTCCATTAGTAAGAAGTCAATCAAGGTCAAATATCATCATAATCAAACATAATGGCACGGTGTCAGTAGTATAAAGAGTGTTGTGATAAACACGGTGGCATCATATATTATGATACATTCAAGAACCGTGACAAGAGGAATATCGATGTTGATGGGATATGATAAATCTCGTTATATTTGAGATGACATTATTGAAGCATCGGAGGGTAGGAGCTCCCAAGTGATTTCCAATCCCAAAATAAGTGGATAAATGTGGGAAACACATACAAAATATTTGTAGAGCCTTTATATCTTGCAAATTATTATAGCATTAATGATAATGATAACTATCTTTCAGATGGAATACCTAATCATCATAAAGTTCTTCATAAATTGATCTGATTTAGAATATTAGATTGCTATGCTAAGATCCTTCTCATATTAGAAACAAAATACTTTCATTATGCTTAAGGATTCATGAATTTTTGTAAGTGAAATGATGATTTTTTATGTTAGGAATTTAACATAAATAAGAGACTAAAAAATAACATAAACATGTCGAAAACATCATCAAAAACACATTACAACAGGAGCATGATAAAGGAGTTCACCCCTTCTCAGCTACATCTCCTTGGTGTAGCTTTCAATGGCTTAAGTCTCCCTATTATGCTCAAAAGTGTAAAAACATGTGTTTACAATGCTCGAATGCTTCTGAAACTTGGTCCAATGAGTCCAGAATACTCAAAAATGGCTATTTAACCTACTTTTGCTCCTCATTTGGTCAAAAATTGCCTTAGTTATGACTTTTCTCAGTCTTTTCCTAATTTCCTCCTCCAAATCTAACTAACTGTAGTTAAATTCACTATCTAGAGTTAATTTTGACACTTCTGTCGAAATTGGAAGTCCCGGAAACTTCCTCGCCAACAAACCTGTCTATCTCGCAATCAAGGCCAAGTGGTCATATGCAAGGTGGTTAGGTCCGACTGTGAAGGTGATGGTTCCAGTGATAAACTATTGGCACCAACAACTCCATTGCAAATCATAATCATCATTCTTATGGTTTGTGAACATGGTCGTTGGTGATGTGCGATTGCAATAAGAGGTGGATGTGATGGAACTATTAACTTTTGTAATATATCGGAATATATTACATTCGTAATATATCACAATTGACGGAGCCAGGGTAAACATATAAACAAACCTTGCACTTTTCCGTATGCGATTGTGATATTGCAATTGCAACCTGATTATGTCAAGGCCGATTCTGTAACCTTTCCCTATTACGATATGTGATTTTGATTATCGCATCGCACCCTCGCTTTGTTCTGGGGCTGATTCTTTAATCGTCGACCCACCTGCGATATGTTAGTTACGGAAAAATATGTGCGTGTGGCGGTAAAGCTTGGTTTTGTTGTCCCTAAGGTCATAGGTTTGACCTTGGCCTCCGCACATAAGATTTTATTCGACCTTTGAGAGGGCACATGGCGACCTCTGATTTTTCCATGTGTCACCCTCTCATTGGTCCACCTGTATAGCCTTCAACCAATAGCATCCTGCGAACTCATGCATGTGCAAACATGCCACATGGCACTCAACCATTTTCTGATGAGATTATGGTGCCACCTCAGCGGCACAGCCAGTGCTAAATAGGTTGTCCCCCTTTTTTTTTAAATTTACATGTTTGCCAAAGTGAACAGAACACGTTTCTGAATCCATACAGTGTCTGTTTCATGTGAAATGAGTTGCACCAGATTTATGATGACGAGCACTATGCGTTTGTTTAGTTTTACACCATTCTGACAACTATGACTTTTGAGCATAATTTTGAGCACCTGATCACTCGTCCCCTCTGGAAGACTTTTGGATAAAAAAATATCACTTTCAGTTGTCCAACAGGTGACGGTACTGTTCCCTCACCTTTCCAATATTGATCCATTTATCACTCACTTGGAACTTGTGATCTACACGATGATTTCTATGCCTTCTTTTATACTTGCCTTTGCCCTTTTCAAGTTGATCTTGCACTGTTTGATGTACCATTTGGAGTCATTCAATGAACTCTTTGTCTTTTTCCATGTTACTATAAGTAGCAACATCCTTCTTACCAAGATGATACAACACATTATGATGCAAATGGTAATCAAATTCCTCTACTTGATTCCTTTGACTCAAGCTTGAATGTACATATTGAAAGTATGTAATTTTCTAAACATAACTTTCATGTAAAACAACATGATGCTTGAGAAAAGTAGTTATACAAACTATAGGCCTAGGAAGTATATCCAAAAAATTGTCACTTATACCTTTCTTATACCTTTTGAGCGAGAGGAATAGTAGAAGAAAACCCATCCAATGAAAGTTCCCTTGTCCCTGCAACTTAAATACTTCACCATTAAAAATTTATGAATGAAAGAAATGGTCTTACCACATTGCATAAAGACTTTGTCGATGGCACAGTCCCATACATCAACATGAAACTCAAATGAATTTTTCGAGTTTAGAAGAAAAAGTATAAAGGTTGATTATCTGAAATGATCAAATGTTAAACTGAAGTAGAATTTATTAATGCCATCAGTGAATTGAATGTTAACTTAAAGTTCTTAAACTGTGAGGACTACTTGAGAAGAAAGACTTTACGACATATGATAAACATAAGAAATATGTAAAATAGAAGTGAAAAGTAGCAAAACACAATGATATTTGACAATGACATTGACTATGGAGTTCATCCCTGATGGACTCTGTCTCTAGGTCTGATTTCAAGATGGGCATCTTCTCTATTAGGATTGAATCCGAGGAGGTTGATTACACAAAAAATTGACTAGATTGATTGTACACATAGGCACTTCTAGTAACTATCACAATAAATATCTCTGAATTATCTTTCTAACGCCTATCTCGGTTCCCAATTCTGACTCTCGATGCTTCTGTTACACTAGAAACAAAAATAATCCATATCCTCCAGAATCTGCACATAGAACTTCAAAAAACCACAGTTTCCCATCAACGAGCCCAAATCTAGCTCTATAAGGTTTTAGATGCATCCTAACTCCTTATGCCCAAGATTGGCATGAATTGGGTGAAATTTGGGTTCATATCCCTTGGTCTTGTCATGAAATGACACCTTGGGATAGGTATACATGGAGGTGGAATTAATTTAGTCCTTAAACAACCACCAAAACCCAACAATACCATAGGTTACTTTTGGTGGTCAATAGACAGCATGCATTGGCTTAAATGTCCATGTGAATAGTTGGATTCCTTTGGTGGTCGATTGTCGGACTGCGAGCTAATGGTTTATCCACCTAGCGGTTTCTGTCTTATTGTTTAATGTGAACACTTGTTGTTAACAACCTCCATTCGGTTAGCAAACCCCCACCTGTCCACCACAGCTAGCTACCCACATATCCACACTCGCGCGGTCTACCCTATCTACTCACATGGCACACAGTTCCAACGTAGTTAACTACTGCGGGAACTATTTTATGTAACCTCCTAATTGCTCACATAAACCCGTAGTTTTGATGCAACTAACCACTGCAGTTAAAAACTGTGTTTTATATTGTTTTGCAATTTTATGTTATGCAATGTGTTTTCAAGGTTCGAGGGTTTGAACCTTAGGATTAATGTATTTTAATGTGTTTTAATACATGGATTAGGTTCTAGGTTTTGGATTACATGTTTTTTTTTAACATAGATTTTTAGGGCTAGGTTTTAATGCATTTTAATATATGGATTTAGGAATAGGTTAGTGTTTAGGTGTATTAGATATTACATCATTTGATTTTTGATAGAAAAAACCATACGCGCTTCTTTGTCACAAAGCAACATTTGCGACAGACATCACATGACGAAAAACCCATGATGACAAGCAAACCCTACAAAATGGATGACAAACCCATGTTAACAACAAAATCGTGTGAAATGGACGACAACCACATGTCCACAACGAAGTATAAAATATATCACCAAGAAAACCAACACTGGAAAACCATAACATTACTGTCGAAGCTGAAGATATCAGACACTAAATGTTGATGACGAAACTGAACCTATGCGACTGATCTGACAAGACCCTCCTCGATCAATCCTCTCCACTTGAAAGCTTTTGGACCACAAAAGTTTGACTTAAACAGATACTAAATGAGGGTAGAGCTCCCTCACTCTCCACCTTGCCTTGATGATGTACCAATACATTCGATCAATCACTTGAAAGTGATGACCGTGATGATGCTGATCATGGCACATTTTGAATTGGTGATTTGTTCCATCCATTTGCAGTATGTACAACTTGCGAATATGGTTAAAAAACTTGTTATGAACATGGTGATTGACTTCTTACCATGAAATACCATGAATTATTGATTCCTCAATATCTTTGAAATCAATCTCTATAGGATATTGTTCAATACTATTGACATGTACTAACAATCTATATTGCGGAATGATAGAGACATTCTTGACATCATACCAGCTACCTGATTTGATATACTTTCCTGCTTCCTTCCTTATTACTAAGTGAACTTGTTGCAATAAACCCATCAAACTGTAATATGAAAACTGCTGCAACTTAGATTGATTTTTGAAAATATTTAAATGGTTGTTAACTTGTTTGAATCATTGTTTCTTCATTTATTAAATTATGTTTCCATTGATTAGCATTTTCTCTTAGATGTATTGGATACTTTGACACTATTTTAGAAAAGGCTTTGATATGAAAACAAATGGGTTTCCTCTCCAGTTGAAAAGAAGCTTCCAAACTATTAGAAACATGAAATGGTGACACAATACAAGAGAAATTTAACTTTGACATTCCCCAATATTGAGATGCATCCCTGTAATTGATAACTTCCAAACTTGGACTAAATTGATTCATTTTGACATTAGGAAAAGGAGATTTGGACATCAACTATAATTCATGTTGTATTCCTTGCTTATGAGTAAGATGTTTGGTTTCTTTAAATAGAACCAGAAAAGTTTCTACCTCTTTAACCAAACTATCTTTAAGTTGAGACTCATAAATTGAACAAACATCATGTTGATCGTTATGTTGTTCCTTTATACACATGATTACAAATCTCTTATTTGAACTTATTGATCACTTCATCTTATTAGCAACAACTAAATTAAAGTGATTTTTACTTTGATGTGCCCTGACTATAAATTCAACCCCATCTCTCCTAAGGTGATATTTATGCTCTATCCTATAAAATACCACATCACGAGCATAAAGATAAGGACTTCCTAAGACAACTCCACATATTTCTATTGGAACCACATCTAATTCCACTTCATCAAGGTAATTAGCTGTAATGGTAAATCTTAATTAACATTGTTTTGTGACTTTTATATGAGTTGATTTATTTAGCCATCCTAATGGGTAAGGTCTTCGATGATTCCATGTCTCCAAACCCAAATTCTTAACTAAATATTCAGATATTATATTTTCCTATGATCCATGGTCAAACATTGTATCTATTTTTGTGTGCTTAGAAGTCATCCTTATCTTAAATAATTCAACTCTTTTATCCTCATTTGAAGGATTTATGCTTGATGAAGATGCTAAAGTATTCGAACTTGAACCAGTGTTAGAAGTTTTACCTATCGAAACTATGGCAGTTATCCTCCTTTCATCACCTGAATCAGAACCTAGATCTTGTTGGACTACTGCAATTTCTTTCTTTTCATACTTCTCTTTAAGGAACTTTCTGGGCTTAAGTTTGGGATGAAGTTTCCAACAGCTAGATTCATCATGACAATGAGAACAAGCAGGTATTTCCTTTTGATCTATTGCTAATTTCTTTCTCTTCGAATTGTTCCTCCCTTTACTATCATTAGAATCCTTGATTTCCAACTCTTTGGGTGATTGCAGTGAAAAATTGAATGGTTTGCCACCTGATTCAATATATATGGCTTGAACACACACTTCGTCAAAATCATCAGGATTAAACATTAATATTGTATGCTACAAATATGAATGTAAACTACCGATGTATTTTAATAAAGTTTTACATGTATCCAATGAAATACCAAGCGCCAATGCTTTCTTTATAAACTACTGAGTAAACTCTTGAACACTCTGCCCTTTACCTTGCCTCAAATGCTCTCAATCAATAACATCTTGTTGCATGTATCCTAAAGGATAGAATTGTTTCCTAAGAGATTTTAAAAACTTAGACCATGAAGAGATGACTTTACCTTTCTGCTTTACATCTATTTGAGTTTTACTTTCCCACCAGATTAAAGTTGTTCCCCCCATTCCAAGTGTAGTTAACTGAATTTTTGTTTTATCATCAGGAATGTTCTGAATACGACAATACACTTCTAACTGCTTAATCTAGTTACCTAGCTTTTCAGGAGTAATTTCACCATCATAAATAGGTAACTCAAATTTTACACCAAGTTTCAAAAGAGATGTTTTCTTAGGTTTATTTTCTGTTTTAGATTCTGAACTGGAAGAAGAAGAAGAAGATGATGATGATGGAGATGATGGAGGTGAAGGAGGTTTATTAGCCTTTCCTTTACCTTTGTCCTTTTTCGATGTCTTTGAAGAAGAAGATGCATTTCTCACCTTCTTATATTTGTAAAGTTCTCCAAACATTTGTTGCATGTTCAAGAATGCTTGCTGAAATTGTTCCTCTCTCATCTTAGTTTCAGGATTTTCACTTGCATGAGATTGTGTCATGGTCAACGATGCGATATCATAATCGCAACTTCATCCTGTTGGGGATGATTCTGTAACCTTTCCCTATTGTGATATGTGATTGTGACTATCGAATCACATCATGGATTTTCTTTAGGGGTGATTCTTTAATCACCGACCCGCCTGAGATATGTTAGTTAAGAAACAATCTACGGGTGTGTCAGTAAAGATTGGTGTTGCTGTGGGTGAGGTCGCAGTTTCAACCCCAACCTCCCCACATAAAATTTTATTTGACCTTTGAGAGGCCACGTGGCAGCCTAAAGGTTTGCCACATGTCACCCTCTCATTTGTCCACCTGTATAACCTTCAACCAATACCATCCTACCAACTCATGCCTTTACGAATGTGGTACATGGAACTCAACCATTCGCTGATGAGATTACGGTGCGACCTCAGCTGCATAGTGAGTGCCAACTGGTAAGGCTAGTCAATGGTACAGATTGTTGACTAGGCTATCCCCTTTCTTTTTTTTAAATTTACATGTTTTCCAAAGTGAACATAATGCGTTTCTAAAGCCATACGGTGTTCGGTTTGCATGAAACAAGTTTCATTGGATTCAAAATGAAGAGCGCTACGCATTGTTTCAGGTTCCACACCATTCTCGTAACTTTTATTCTTGAGCATAATTTTGAGCACCTCATCACATGTGAACCAAGTGCTTATGCCACATATCTCTTGAACTTCCTTCTTTTGTGACAGCAACCAAATCTAATTTTTCTATCATTTCCTTCAATGTATATAATGTTCCTATCTTGGATCCTCTTGTCATGACCAATGATCCTTTGCTAATTTTACAACCTCCTTTTCCAAAGCTTGTGGAATAACATTCATCATCTAGTTGTCCTGCAGAGATCAAACTCATGCGCATTTACCTTACTTTCTTGACCTATTTCAGCAATATATCTTGTCCATCCTTCATCTTCATCTGGACATCTACCACTCCAAAAATACTGCAAAAAAGATTATTCCCCAAATGCACTCTACCATAATCATGAGGATTATACGCAAAAGAACTATCTTTTCATGGTGTTACATGCTGAGATGCCCCAGAGTCAAGGATCCAATTAAAACTACTTCTATATGTATATAAACATGCATCGTCTACTGAAAATTTAAATAACACATCACCATTTATGACTACAACAGTAGTCTCACCTTCATTTGTGTTGGATGAATTGTGATTTGTATTGGCATCTCTGATCCTTTTGTCCTTTCTTCTAGACTTGGAATTCTTTCTTCATGTGGTCATATTTTCCTCAATGAAAATATATGATCTTTCTCCTCCTTGATTTCAACTGACCTCTCAATCTTGATCACTCTTGTCAGTCTTGCTCAATTCTCTTACCACGATCATCTAGAGCTAGAGATTCTCCTCCCTAGTTTTCTACAATTGACTTGCGTCACAAGTCCTCATTCATTAAACTACTGCTAACATTATCAAACTTCAGGGTCCCTTCTGGTGCTTAAGTTCTTATAGATACAATTAAATTTTCCTAGTTTTCTAGCATAAAACACATTAACAGAATAGCTCTAATTTTATCATCTAGAATGATTTTAATAGAGGCAAGTTGTGCTCAGAAACTTAAACACCCTCCTTCATATTGAGATTATAAATTTTCTTCATCAAGAACAATTTTTTTGATGTTGTGTTCTTCTTATATAGATCATGGATCTTCTTTCATAATCTGTCTACCATCTTTTCTCCAGACACATTGAAATACACATTCTTTGCTAGATATTGGTAGATTGTTGCAATTGCCTTTCTGTCTAGCTTATTTCACGCTTCATCTGTCATTGATGTGGGTTTCTTTGTTGTGCCCTTGATCGAAAAATACTAATATTTTAAAATCAATATATCCTCCATCTATGATTTACATAGCGAAAAATTAGCCTCGCTCAATACCTTCATACCAATAATTTTTGTCTCTATTGTCAATAAAATTCATGCCCCAAAAACAAAAATATTCCACTTAAAAATAAAGATTTAATTATTATGCTTTTTGCCAAAATCAATCTCCTTTAGACAAAATATTATTTTTCACATATAATAATGACCTTTCCCCTTTTCAAAATATCGATATATAATTATATATGTTTCAAATTAATTATATAAAATACATTATTATAAAATATATATACCATATTTCCACTTCTTAATAAAGAGTGAAGAGAGACCCAAAGCCAATAGTCATAAACCCAAAATGAATGATGCTTATGCAATAAGACTAATCACTACTTCCATATAATACCTGATATGGACAACGTTTAAATGGCGTCATTCACCTCAGATTCAACTGCGTTACTCACTTTCTCGGATCTGGATCTAACTGTATAATTCAATACACAGTATTTATGACCTTCAGTGTCAAAAAAATACACCATGATGAATTGTAGTCGGTCTAGATGTTATGCGTCCTGACCTCCTCACCACCGTCGATGCTCTTATTGAGCACCGATCACTGCTACCCCAAGTTGAGCTTCTTGTTGTAGCTTCTGACACACATCTTTTGTCTCTTCTCAGGTTACTTCTGACACAGGTCTTCTGTCTCTTCTCAGGTTACGATGTAATTTGTCAAACAACAACAACTTTCTAGGTAGTGCCATGTATATAAAATTTTCTAACCTCACAACTTGGCTCTGATACCAGTTGTTGGGTTCAGAGAATGGGATTGATTACAACAATACGATAGATACAACATGGTTCATTCAAGAAAATGTAGAACACAAGAGAGGAGACAACAAAAAATGAAAGAACACATTATAGAGAGAAAAATATACAAAGGAGAACAGAAATTAGATTTGTATTACACACAGGCCTTGCCTTGGCTTGAATTACTCAAGAAGAGGAGAGATTGCAAATTTATAGATGAGGGAAGCTTTAGAATTCTCCAATTTTTTCATGTGGAATGTTGATTTGGAGTAGCGTCGGATATGCTCTAGCCATGAAAATTGGTGGATTGGCTAAAGCCCATGTGATTTCCAAGACCCAAAAATGGTTTTGGCAGATTCTAACCGGCTTGGGAGATCTTAAAATAATTAATATTTTTAATGGAGTTCCTAAGTCTAAACTTAGGAAAAAAAATATTAATGGGTATTAATATAAAACTAGGTTAGAAGGTTCCAAAATTCATGCATGAATCCAAATCTACGTCTAGTTATTGATTAAATATTTAATCTCAGTCATTGAAGGACCAACAGGAAAAGTATAAGCTGAAGCTTGAGGGTTAGTTGGAGAATACACTGAGGGAGACCAGTCAGTTTGATCTTTCGAGCAGGGTTAGCTAAGAAATGCGAACTAGTGGTCTCGAGAAAAGTAGGACGAAGCAAGTACGGAACAAAGAGTTAGGATCAGCACTAGAAGAGTAGCACAAAGGCAGATGCAGAGCCTCTCAAGAAGACACAAAGACAGAAGGAGACTGCGCTATCACTAGAGGGCCTGTGTGGGTGACGCAGAGAGGCCTAGGGATGATGTCGAAAAGTAGGGGCTCATGCAAAGTGTCTCGGAGCTATGTCGAGGTCAGCAAAGGTGATGTTGGGACTGGGAGAAGTGCTAGAGAAATTATTGTTTTTTCTCTCTGTTGGATAAGCCAATTTGGCACCCTGTTGTATGAACGAATTACTGAATAATAAAATCCTCCCTCACTGCATTGGTTTTCCAACATTGGGTTTTTCCGGGGACTATTGTCCAAAATAACTGTGTTGATGTGTTGAATATTTTGCACGTGTTTATTTCTGAATTATGGTGTGATATCTGCAGAAAAAATTATTTTAGTGTTTATTGAAGGAATTTCATAAATAGCTTATTGGAAATAAGTAGGCAAAGTAAATCAGATGTTGAAGTGATAGAATTTTCACATGGTATCAGAGAAGGTAATCAGAGACAGGAAGGGAAAATCAGTTATGCATCAAGACCATGATGCGAAGGGATCCATGTTAGGAGACTTGCATAGATTTTCAAAAATCTACACAAGAGAAAGTGATTTCGATTTCTCTATGTTGGCTTCCAGGATGGAAGAAGTGGCTTGTATGACTAGTTCTACATCATTAGAAGTATGGTATATAGACAGTAGAGCATCTTGGCATATGACGAGAATTACGGAATGTTTCATAGCTTATCGAGAACAGAAGATGAACTTTTAGATCACCATGGGGAACAAGGAAAATTGTACTCCAGTAGGGAGGGGTACAATAGTTTTTCAAAGAGAATCAAGAGAACAGTTTTGTGCTACCAATCTGCTGCATGTACCATGATTGGGGATGAACATACTTTTTGTGTCACAACTTCAAGGCAAGGGCTATGATGTCTTCTTCATCAAGGAGAAAGTATATGTCAAACACCTGAGCTAGATAAAGAAAGTAAAGATTGGGATAAAAAGTAACAGGTTGTACATATTACAACTAGAATCACTAATGGCACGAATAGGCAGTCATGGAGGCAAGGACTTGAATAAACTATGGCACAAAATAATGGGAAATTTGCACTATGGGGCTCTGAGAATTCTCGGGAGCATTGTAATAGGAGTTCCAGATCTTAGTATGGAATGAGATGATGTATGCAGAGGATGTGCTCTAGGAAAGTATGCCAACACAACGTTTCCTAGAAGTGAAATAGGGTCAAGAGTGTACTAGGATTGATGCACTCAAATATCTATGGACTTATCTCCACTAAAGCTTTGAGTGGTGCTGAGTACTTCCTTACCTTCATTGATGATTACTCAAGGAAAATTTGGATTTATTTTCAACAAACAAGGGACAAGGTTTTATGTCAATTGAAAGAGTTCAGGGCTCCAGTGGAGAATCTGACTGGGAAGAAAGTAAAAGTTTTGTGCTTAGATAATGGTGGAGAGTATGTCAATAAGGACTTCACTGATTTTTATGCTAAGGAGGGCATCAGAAGAGAGTGGACAAGTCCTTACATTCTGGAGTAGAACGGAGTATCAAAAAGGAAGAATATGACTATTGTAGAAGTAGCTAGGGCCATGATGTATGATCAGGGTATGCCAGAATTCCTATGGGCATAAGCATGCAACAAAGTAGTCTACGTTCAGAATAGGACTCCTCATCAGGCGTTGGGCAAGATTACTCCAAAGAAATTTTTCATAGGGAATACACTTGAAGTCAATAATTTTAGGATATTTGGGAGCTTAATTATATTGCCATGTACACAAGGAAAAGAGGAAAAAGCTGGATCAAACTGCAGAAAAAGGATATCTAGTGGGATATAGTGAGAACCCTAAGGCATACAGAATCTATATTCCACGGAGTTAGAAGTTAGTGGTTTGACGAGATGTGAAGTTCATGGAAGACAAGGCCTTCAGAAATCTCATGAGATGCCTTTTGAGGAGAAGTGGAAAGAGGAGTTGTTGATTAAACCTCCTCAACCAACGGAAGTAAAAAATTATTCCTCATATTAGGAAGATTCACAAGATGAGGAGGAGCTAAGAGAAGCACCTGGTGGTAGAGGAATAACTAGCACAAAACTTTATCAAATTCTGTGAGATGTAGAGGACTTCATCAGTGCGCATAGAAACAATAAGAGGGAGTGAAAACAACCAGATAGATATTAGGCGTTAGTAGCTCAAGATGGGGAGCGTGCTAGTTTCCAAGAGGCAGATCAACATTAGTTTTGGCTAGATGTGATGGTAGAGGAGTACAACTCGATAATGGTGAATGATGTCTGGGAGGTAGTGCAAAGGCCTCAAGATAGATCAGTGGTAGGTTCGAGATGGATCTACATGATCAAATACGCTGCAAACGATAGTGTTAGGAAATATAAGGCTATGTTTGTGACTAAGACGTATCCTCAAAAGGAAGGAATTGACTACGAGGAAACCTTCACCCTGGTATCTAGGTATACATCTATTAGGACTGTGATATCTCTCAAGGCACATATGGGGTGGTAGATTCATTATATGGATGTAAAAATAAATTTTCTGAACCATGTAATAGAAGAAGAGGTATACATTGAACAACTGGAGGGCCTTGAGTCACGTGAGAAGAAGACTCTTGCATGTAGGTTGAAGAAAGTCTTGTATGGGCTAAAATAGGCACCTAGAGCATGGTATGGTCAAATTGATGGCTACTTGTAGAAGATGGGATTTGTCAAGGGTGATGCGGATCCAAATCTCTACTATCTAGTTGTAGAGAATGAGCCGCTAATTTTAGTATTGTATGTGGATGATCTCTTTCTGATAGGATCATCCAGGATCATTGGGAACTACAAGAAGAATCTAGCCACATAATTTGATATGAAGGATTTTGGACAAATGCATTATTTCCTAGGGTCAGAATTTTGGCCGCAGAAGGGAGACACATTCCTTGGGAAAGGGAGGTATGCTACAGAAATCTTGAAAAGATTTAGGATGGAGGACTGTAGATCCATGGCTACTCCAATGATCACCAACTGGAAGAAGATTGATGCATCAGAAGACAAGGATGTTGATCCCACCTTATATAGGAAGCTCATAGGGTCCCTGATGTATCTGGTCAATCCCAGGCCATACATTTGCTACGTTGTCAACACCCTCAGTCAATTCATGGTGGAACCAAAGAGGGAGCATTGGGTAGCAACTAAACATGTTCTCAGGTATTTACAAGGAATGGTTGATTATGGACTCTTGTACACTAGGGGTAAGGATATCATATTGAGTGGATTTACTGATGCAGATTGGGCAGGAAGTTTAGTGGATCAGAAACGTACCTTTGGGTACTGTTTCAACGTTGGATCATGAATGACTTCCTGGTGCAGTAGGAAACAAAAGCCTGTGGCTCTGA
The DNA here is from genome assembly GCA_000404065.3 of Pinus taeda. Classification (NCBI taxonomy): domain Eukaryota; kingdom Viridiplantae; phylum Streptophyta; class Pinopsida; order Pinales; family Pinaceae; genus Pinus; species Pinus taeda. Next base: position 499,493 of record APFE031090484.1, on the reverse strand, counting down.
GCTCATCTGAGGTAGAGTATATGGTAGTGAGCATAGCTACGTGTGAGGCCAAATGGCTTAGAAAACTACTTGTGAGCCTATTTAGAATAAAAATGGAGGTGACCAGGATCATGTGCGATAATTAAAGCTGCATCAAGCTTTATGACAATCCATGGTTTCACGATCGGACAAAGCATATTGATATTTGGTGTCACTTTGTCAAAGACTACGTCCAATGAGTAGCTGTACATTTGGGCTACACTCCTATAGGAGAATAGTTGGTAGACATCGTTACCAAGGCCCTTGGAAGAACCAAGTTTGATTATTTCAGGGAGAAGATGGGGATGCTAAAGAATCCAGTTTAGTAGCAGAAATGGTTATGATGTTGAAATGTAGTATAAGTCAACAATAGCATGATGCAACATGATGATTAGGAGTTCGCAGTGCAAATGTAGTGTTGGGAAGAAGTACCAGTAGCAGCACGGATGCAAAGGGAGTTGTAGTGTAGATGTAGTGTTGGGAAGATGGACCAACAACACCACTGATGCAAAGGGAGCTACAATACAGATGTAGCAGTGGTAGTGATAGAGCCATGGGCAGTAGTACATGATGAAACAATGTAAAGAATATTGTGTACGGAGGCTTAGGATTAGCAAAGGTACTAATGTCGTATGATTAGAGTAATGCTTAGTGTGGAGTATTACTAGAGCACAGTACTTGCTAAGAGGCAGTGTTGATTTGGGGTAGTATCAGATCTGATCTAGCCATGAAAATTGGTGGAGAGTCTAAATCACATGAGATATCCAACACCCAAAAATGGTTTGGGAAGATTCTAACTGGTTTGGGATATATTAAAATAATTAATATTTTTAATGGAGTTCCTAAGTCTAAACTTAGGAAAAATAAAATATTAATGGGTATTAATATAAAATCGGGTTAGATGGTTCCAAAAGTCATGGATCAAGCCAAATATAATCTTAGTTGTTGATTAGAGATTTAATCTTGGTCATTGAAGGACCAATAGGAAAATTATAAGTTGAGGCTTGAGTGTCAATTGGAGAATACACTGAGGGAGACTAGTTAGTTCGATTTCTGGAGTGAGGTTAGCTAAGAAATTCAAACTAGTCGTCTGGAGAGTAGTAGGAGGCAACAAGTATGGAACAGAGAGTCATGATCAACACCAGAAGACTAGTGCAAAGACAGACACAAAGCCTCTTAGGAAGACGCAGAGGTAACAGGAGACTACGAAGTCACTAGAGGGCCTGCGTGGGTGATTCAAAGAGGCCCAGGGCTAACACAAATAAGTAGGGGCTGACACAAAGTGTTTGGAAACTATGCAGAGGTTATCCAAGCTGACATTGAGACTGGGAGAAGTGTTGGAGATTTTTTTTCTCTCCGTTCGTTAAGCCAGTTTGGCACCCTATTGTATGAAAGAATTCCTTAATAACAAAATCCTCCCTTGCTACATCGACTTTCCCACATTGGGTTTTTCCGAGGACTTTTGTACAAAATAACTGTGTCAATGTGTTGAATCTTGTGCATGTGTTTGTTTCTGAATTATGGCGTGATATCTGCAACATAAATTATTTTATTGTTTATTGAATGAATTTCATAAATAACTTATTGAAAATACGTAGGCGAAGTAAATTAGATGTTGCAATGATATAATTTTCACATGGAATACATGACTGCACAGTGGGTTTAATGGATGACATAATAGGTTGGTGTCGGTGGCATGGGCAGCGGACGACTAATGATAGTGCCAAAGACTTCATTGGTTTCACATTGAACATTTAGAAGAGGCTTGGAAATATCTGGAAAATATGAAACAAGGCCAATGTCAAAGCCCGCAAAAGGTTTGGAGAGGATGTGACGAAGATGGAAAACACTCTGAGAATTTCTTCATACCTTTTCTTGGAATGATGTAGACTCATGATCTGATGGGAAGAATGGAACTATTATAAGAAAAATCAATTCTGTAGTGTATCTCTCCTTTATATAAGAAAGGAAAAGTAAAATGATTGAAGTTGTAAGTATGTGAATGGAAAAGTTGTTTTCTATGAAGATACTTTTCCAATTAGGTTGCTTGTGTTTTTTTTGCAATGCAATTTTCAATTCTTAATTTGAAGGTAAAGGACCTTCTTTCATTTTTTTTTTTAGTCTTTTTAAGAAAAGGCCCTCCTTCCAAGTCAATTGTTTATTTTCTTTATGAGATTGTAATTTTTTTTAGTTAAATCAGCATAATGGCAATAACCTGTTTTTAGGGCTGTGAGAATCTCTGGAAGAATTGAAGCCCTTTTCCTCTACGTAAAACATGTTCTGAATGTTTAATAAATATGTTTCCTAGATAAATGTGTTTAACATGTATTGTTTAGAGAAAATATATTATGTCCATTGGATGTGCTTATACAACTACAGTATGAGATTTAGATGCTTATAGATTTATAGGGTGGATTTTCACCTTGAGATTTTAGATATTTGAACATTGAGAAAATTGAAACATCTATTAATTATATTATAAGGGTAGAGAAGACATTCTACTTTCACATGAAATTTTTGAAAAGATATTTTTTTTTAAATTTTAAATAATTGTCTTAAGACCTTTCATGACCAACCCTTTTCTCTAAGGCAATGAGTACGACCTTTCAGGATGCACCCTTTTCTCTAAAACCATGAATGAGACCATTCAGGATAACCCTTTCTCTCCAAGACCATGAATATGACATTTCTAAGGCATCTCCATGTTTTACGGGCCATAATCTGAAGCAAAGACAACAATCACATCATTGGAAAATAACTCCTAGAATGACATCAATTATGCCCACAACTGCAGATTCTCCGTCTCAAGATTTTCTCACTGCAATGAAAAAATTTCTAGTAGGGACGAAATCAACATGCAACCCTAGTATAGGGGCAAGTCTAGTTGTCCCATCTCAAGCTTTATTTTCTACAAAGAGCTCTAGATAACCACTAATTAATTAACAAATTAATCTTGGCTCTAAGCTTTCCTTCAACAAATTTTGTGCCCACATCAGTATTTGGTCACCTTAAATTTAAAATTATATGAGCACACCAACATTAAGGACTACAACTAGGAGCTAAGGACGCATCTCACAACAAAAGTTTATAGATCCTATATCCAACTAAACTTCATCTCGAGTTGGCAGTAGGATCACACCATATGTGTTGCGACCTTTGCATATCTCTCAAAGCACATTATGAAAATATACACAACATGAATATGAGCAACAACCACAATAGTTAGTCTCCCTAATGGAATCTAGAAATCTAGTTGGACTAAAGAGCTCTCCATATCATAACTAAGTTCATTTCAATCCACAACAATTAATTTTTACCCATAGTTTGTATATACAGCAACAAGAAATACAACAATCCCATTTTTCATCTCAATCTAGTCATCAAGTATTAGGAGTCCATAAAAAACAAAAAATGTAGTCGTTAAATTCCCCACAAAAATATTTTAGTAGTCCTCATATGCATCAACAATAGGAGAAACAAGGACAAATTCAACAATGTTCATCAACATCATCCAATTATGGGACATTATCACCTTGCCTATCCAACATTAACCTTGGGTGGTGGCCCCACAAAAATTAATCTCGGTAGATATCTTGGAGAATTTAAATGCACAGTATAGTGCAGAACATCACTCAAGTAGCCCACATGTAGTTCTACCTTCACAATATAAGTAAACATTTGCAAACGAATCTGAAATCTCATAGAGGAAAAACAAATGTTGTAGGTGAAACTCCTATTTAGTGATTTCCCAATCTGTTGAAAAAGAACTTTCCAAGCATGTGTCATTTATATGCCTTTTTCTTATCAACTTCTTATTGTTTCACTACTTTTAGAGAAGATGCATTTAATCAAGATCATGTAAATGGAGTTTAAATGTTACAAACTCCTACTAATTTATGTACCTCCTCTATTAAAAACATAAGCCCTATGAAACTTCAATTCTTTTTATCCTCAGGCATCTTCTATATGTCTGGCTTCAAGAATCCTAAAAAAATTAGGAGGAAATATGGCAGAAGAGATGAGGAGACTAAGTGGACTAAGCTTGTTTATGACACTATCTTCTGGTGTTGGAACTCAAAAAATGGATTGGCATCCAGTCACCATTGTAAATGTAATGCAACATGAAAAAGAAACTTTTTTGAGTTCAATTATTGTGCATTTTGGTCAAATTCCTCAAATTTCTATCCACTAGCCTTCAATCACATTAGTCACAGGACCTAATAACCCTGTAACTAGCACTTTGTGTGGATTGCATGGGTAAGTTACAGTAAGTGTGGTGCAACCTTAATCCAACAAAAAAGATAGTTTTGAATCCTTGAGAAATTTTTCCATACATATAACTTGTTTCTATAAGTTCCCATAGTTGTTGTGCAGGCACGTGCATTTATTAAAATGATGAACACCATCACATCTAAGTTTATCTAAACTAGTTAGCAGTAAATTACATTGTGAAAGAGAGTTGGCTTATTTGCATGTTTATTTGTGATCTTAAATAGTTCTCCCTTAGATATTTGAAACCTAATCTCCAATATTTCAATCACTTTTTAATTTTTTCATTTTTTGTTATAGTCCCTTGTTGACATGCATTGAGACATGCCTATTCATGAAATGTAGATTAAAGTCTAGGAATATATTTTTACCATTTATGATGTATGAATTCTTTCAACTTCTTACCATGGGTATATATGTTGGGAAGGTAACAATTGGATATTGGGTTATTGTGCCCATTGATTTCTAAGGAGGCTAGGGTTTACCTTCAAAACTTGGAGTTCCATGAGTTTTCTCCAGCTTCTGTATATTACATTGACATGAATCTCTCAATTTACGTGAAAGAATTCAAGTCTTTAATATTTGAAATTTTATTTCATGGAGTGTAATTATATGATCAACCATTTTTTTGTAGTTTCATATGGTTGGATGTTTCAAGTGAATTTAAATTTGTAGTTGCATTAATAGATTTTAAATTCTTGCATTGATTCTAGTAACTTTGGGACTAATTTAAACAGAGTTGAGTTTCATATTTATCCTCATTTTTGTGCTTGACTTGTGAATTGTGCAATTTTCGCATTATTTTTAATATCTCACCAAGTTATTATTCTCTTTTCTTGCTACAGAGTCAAGACTATTACATGGTTTCATCTACTTGTTTTACTCATCATGTTCTCATTGGAATTACCACTTTCCACTAGCAATCCCTAGAAGGTCTCTGGACCAATTTCAAGAGCCCCAATATGATATGATATCACCAGTCCCCATGACATATCCCACTTGCTTACCATATTCGTTTTCCCTCAAGGATGGACAAATCATAGAGGAGATAATTAAAGTTTAAGGTTGTTGAGTATTTTATTTTGGGTGTTGAATTGAATTGGAGGAATATTTTTGGTCTCCTACTTAAGTGTATGATGGAAGAAGAGGCTATATTCATAGTAAAATATGTGCATCAAGCAATTTGAATTCCAATAATTCCAAACACAAATAAAGACAATGACTCAATGAATAACTAATGAGATCCATCTAAGAGAGATATTGTGGATAGATCAAGACCTATAACATGGATAGAGTGAAATCTATAGTGATTAATGAAAAAATCAAATGTTTCCCTCGACCTGCAAGTTCCAGATTTTTTTTTGTGACCTAGTGCATTATAGTTCTACGTAGGATGAGGGCTAGTTAAATTTGTTTCTTCCGAAGACATCAAATGAAGAATTCATTGTAATTTATTGAAAAATTGATTCACTAACCTGAGTGAGATCTCATGCTCAACCTCTCATTTTAAAGGGAATTTCAACTTGTTCCAATCCATGAGGATGTTACCACTATGGAAACATCACTTCCACTCTCACCAAAATCTCGATTGTTACCACAACAATCATTGCAGTGGCACAGGTGGAGCTCTAGTGGTGGCAGAAAAGGAAATAATTCCAATATCGAGTGTTATATCATGCATGTAACTTGAAGACTGGTGGACTTTGAATTGATCTCATTCCTAAATGTTTTGAATGTATAAATTAATTTGAATTGTTGTTCATTTACATTAATTAAAATTCTCTCTTTCTTCACATATTATTGTATTTATAATATTTTATATATGTACCCTTGGCATAATCCTATCCCATGTTTTGAAAAGTGAGGGACCGATACTTACACCTGCACCCATGTACCTGTATCTTGGCATCTTAGGTCTCTTTGTATATTTTCACATGTTATAGTGTGCATGGTAGGTTAAAAATATCAGTCTTAGTATTGTATATTTAGTGTGAATCTTTTGATACACAATTGGGATACTAAAATTATGATATTGTGAAGATGCTATTTTTCATCAATATATAACATGAATCTTTTTTTTATGAAGAACATATTTTTTTCTTGTAGGAAACCTCCTAGAAGAAAGTTTTGGAAAATTGAAATACATTGTTGATGGATATTAAATTTGCGTATTCTGTATATTCATTCAACATAGAGAAATATATTGAGAAATTAATGATGCATTATATTTATTGAAATTTTAAGTACATGTTCCTCATGTGCCTCTCTTGAATTGTTTTTCATTGACATCCTTTCATAATTAGGAGTGCTAGGTTCAAAATGTCGAGTTTGTGGAAATGTATGAACATAAATTCTATGATGTTGAATATGATATCCATAAACTTGGATGCATCAATAATCATGGAGATGGTAACTTAATTATTTCTATGACCCTCACAATTTATATATTGTACTTTATAATCACTTTCTGAGAACTTTGAAGTTGTTTCACATGATTACCATTAGATTGACACTTGTATGAACAAAGAACATGAAAATAACATATGATTTAGCATGTCTCTGGCTTGCTACAAAAATTTAATTTCCTTTTCAAACATGTTAAAATTGGTAATTGAGTTAGTTATATGAACCATTTCTTAATGTTTCTTAATTTGTATTTTGGTGGTTGTAACATTTTACTTTGTTATAGTAAATTATATTGCAGGTTTTTGTATGTCTATGTTATTTATCTATTCTTAATTTTTAAAATATTTTTAAGGAGGCAATTAAGATTCTCTTTCACACAACCATATATTACAAACAACCACCTCTTATTCACAGTCTATTACAACTAATCACCTATTATTAGTGTAGCTCTGTTGATAATCTATTACAATCAACCACCTATTATTGGAACATAATACACCACAACTCATTATTAAAAGAAAAAACTCTACTTTCCTTATACAGCATATAAAACTTGTATTATCTTTAGTATTTCCTCCCCCCCTGCATGTTTTCGAATCGGAGGGGGGTCTCTCAAACCATTAATAGTTTTGTTGTTGGGCCTGCTTGTCCTTCAGCTTTGTTTTCATTGCCAGACTTGCATATCCTTCAGCATTTATTTGAAATGTTTGTGTATATATATTTGAATGTTTAAAAAACCTTGAAACACTATTGGTGTGCCCGTTCACCTTTTGGTGCAAACAATAGTAACTTACTATTTGTTAAATGTTCTTTTTTCTCCCAACCCTAAAGATGTGCATACACTTAGCTTGTGAAATGTTTTGTCACACTTACATAATTTTAACATATGCTTTGTAATGTTGATGATATTACATGTGTATTATATATAACACATGTGCACACATGTATATGCCTATGTGCATCTCCACATGTTTTCACGTTCACCACATGTCTCATGCTTGCACACATAAATGAGAGTGTATGTGTGCATGTGTTTTTCACAAATGGAAATGCATGCCGACACATCCTAGTTGCATGAGCGTGTGCATGCATATGCAAATACATGGGTACACATCTTATTATTTGTCATATATTTGTACACATGGTGAAACCTCTCATGGGTAGCCCATGAATAAATTCCATGACATTGAATGACAAAATTAGTTTTTATAATTACCATAGTTGAAAAAATACAACCATTAAATTTTACTTGAGTTAAGCACTTCTCAACCTCATTGTTCAGCTAATGCAATCCCAATATTGAATTGGTGTCGACAAATTAAACTCACCATAAATTAGAGAGATTGATTTGTATTTGTGTTAGAGACTAACCTGTAAGAAACTTATAGGTTATTTTTTCTAGGGAGTTTAAATCATGAGTGGATGGAAAAAACTGCTAACAATCAAATTAAAATGCCAATAATGAAATGAGGTACCCCATTTTGAATGACTCACATAGTTAAGTTTTTATTAAGATTTTGTTGAGTTGAATTTTTCAACGCTTGTACCTTTTAATGAAAAAAGAGATAGTTGTATTAATGACACATTGCAAACTACAAAATGGTAGTAAAATCAATCTCTTGTTGTCGATACAAACATAATGTTTGACCTTCGAATTTGAGGTCCATCATTTTATTAGGCTCCCTCCATTTTTTTTTTGAGTGAATGTGACTAAACTATCAGTTACTCAAAACACCTTTAAGGATTCTTCACACCTTTGAACTAGAGCACAGAGTTTCCTAGATCATTAAAATACTAGATTTGATGGAAGAAATAAATATTTTGACGGAAGCATATTTCCAAGAAGCCTCATGCTCCTTGACTTGAAGGAGATGAGAATCCTATAGCACATTTATACAGAGCCAAATTTTCTCTGAGGGCCCTAGCAATAGAAACTCTTTTCATTCCTTGATTTCCATTTTGGATTTCTTCTGAGCTTTAAGTAGATAATAGGGGAGTCCATTGCTTGGCCATCACTATAAGGGAGAATCATTTATGTGAGAGAACAATGATATAAACAAGAAGGGGAAGGAGAGGCGATAGGGCAGGGAAAAGGGATTCAAGGATAGAGGGCTCCACATGAGCTGAGGAGAGTCCATCTAGGAGTAGGGAGGGAGGTAGAGGTACCGATAGTAGAGCAGATATGATCTTGAAGAGAAATAATAGGAGGCATAATAATAAGAGGGTGAGAGGGGATTTTTCAATTAATGGTTGGAAGGTTGTCAAATGGAAACTATGATGGAGAGTTTCACGTATCTGAACTTGTAGAGATCCCTTTCGAATGAGGAGTGCTTAAAAACTTATTAATATGGGAGAAGTTCTCTAGAGAAATGTTCTGATCCACTCCCATAGGGCCCCAACTCATTCAATATTTCTTAATGTGTACAACTTTGTGAAAACAATGGCACATAAATAGAGTCTTCTAGTAATCCATTTTTTGTACCCAGACTAACCATCTAAGGAAATCTCCACATTAGCAATGAGATTGTCATGGAGGCATACATTCACATTGATTTATGTGATTTTCTTCTCTTCCTTCTGTTGAGTGATAAAAGGTGTTTTTTTAACCCCTATTTATCCTACATTAATTATCAATCCAGGTATGATTTTTTATCTCAAGAGTGTTCTCAGTCTGAGGAAGTCACTTGATTCAAGAGTAATGTTTTCTAGTTGCAGTATAGTGCTAAATACAAGAGTAAATGGATGCTGGAAATAGAATCTACTTGTAATTAAAAGAAACCTTAAAACTACAATCATTTATCAATCAAGGATGTAGTAGTGATAACTCTTTCCTCTATTAACTGATATAAATGAAATCAATCATAAATAGGACCTCCAATCTGAGAACTTAGACAACGATAATCAATGTTCTTTATAGTTGTAGATCTTTCAATCCACACTAAAGAAAATAACTAGAAATAACAATTCAATTGGAAATTCTTACTAAAACACACTTTCCGCACTATCAATTAAAATGTGAAAGAAAATCCTTGTAGAAAAGGAACATCAACTAAGTCTATTGAAAAGATTGAAAAGTAAAGCTTAATCTACAGAAATGAATCGAACAACAATCTTTACCCGAAATGAACTAAATAGTAATCTTCAGGTAATAAAGGAACAACAGATCTCATTAAGTGTAAACACACAACGACAATAAAGTAATTGAATCGGTAATCTTATTCTGGCAGAGTGAACATTAATTGTAGGTATAAAGGAATGACAATCGTGATTATAATTGAACAACAATTAAATGAACAACAGTTGTAGTTGTGAGTGAACAACAGAATCTAAATTAGACAGCGAAGTATTGTTTCAAAATGAACAATATGACATTGAGTTATGAATAACAATCATGTTATCGACATAGTATAATTATGATCTTGATGTAATAGAGTAATGCAGTGACATGTTTAGAAACAGAAGATTATCGAATAGAGAGAATTAAAGAAATGCAAAGGAAATCAAACCACACACGACTGTAATTGTAAAATAGTGATACAAGAAGCAAGTGGATCCACCAGGGCTAGGCCCTTAGCCACCAGGGAAGCACTATTGTGTTTACTCCAGGATCAAATAATGGAACAATAACTGAGTTATATATTAATCATATATGGTAGAGTTACAATTATCGCTCCTCAAAGAGAGTGGATGATCAAATTTCAAATTACAACTGTAATTCTGAAAAATCAATACCTTTCAGGTGGATACATCAAGGTTATAGATAAATTTTAATGTAGCGATCCCTCAGTTCAAAATATCCTAAGGGCTTTGCTTAATCTTCCATCCTCAGTTGTCTTCTTGTCCTCTTGTGCAGCCACTCTATTTTCTTTGTCTTTTCCTGAGCTGCACGCTCTAGTCTCGTTCTTCTTTTCTGGACATGGTTTTCTAACGGAGGAACAATAATTGCCTTGCTTTTGTCTTTACCTTCTGAATAATGATTTTCTATTCCCTTCACTTTCTTTATATAAAAAGACAATAATTAGTTATTTTATATTAATCAAAAATCTCCTTAATTCTGTCATAATTTTTTAACATATTACCATCTTAGAATGTAAAGGAATTATGATTCAAAGGAAAAGATAAAGAAATAAGTGATAAATACATACCTTTTCCATCGCTCAACACACCCCCCTGCTTACTCTTTTTCACTTCCTCATGAAAATCGTGTAATTTACATGCAAGGCAGTTAAGGAATAGGTTGGAGAGGGATTTTCATGATGTGGTCTAAAAACATGATGTGTAGCTAAAATTTCAAAAATTCACCCTGTCTGCCCTTCAGGATATTCATATAGGGCCTTATACCCTGCTACAAGATACCAGATAATTGGGCTTTGAAACCTACAACCTAGCCAATATGGGCCCTCTCTCAAGATGAGGTTACTATAGGTAACCAGGCGACCAACAACTAACTTAAAATTTTCGTAATTGAATGGCTCTATGTCTTGAACATTCCAATTGGAAGCCTTCCATCGAAGTTCAACTACCACTGTGTCAAGGACTTGATGGATAGGAAGTATTCTACCCCTTTCTGGACAACTTCTTTATGAATGGGTCCCAATTTCTGGATCACACCCTTCTTTCTCATTAAGCTTCTATGCTTATCCCATAGATGTAATGGGTTTTCTGGTTCACTCCTTACCCAAAGGTCTAACCCGTTTTCTTGTCTTTGAAAGGTGTTATGGGCCTTGAGCCATTTTAATTGGTTAACAACAAATGAAATGAATGCTTGAAACTAGACATCACCCACAAAGGGGCTTGGATTCTTCTCCATTTCCTCCTCCAATATAAAGTTATGCAAATAAAATTTGCCGAGTAATAGCTGGAATTTTACTCCATAGTGTTTACTGTAGGTAATGAAATCATCAACAATTTTAAATTCTATAGGCTTCCCTACCTTAACAGCCTTAATTTTCAACCGAAAATATCTTTCAAATAAAAACCAAGCATATTTTTTGGTAGGGGACCTACATGCTAGAACATCTATATATAGAGAACAGAGTGTATGCATTTGACTCATGACTGTGTCTAGTCTATTGGTTACCCTTTTAACATTTTCCTCTGCCCTCCGACATCTATTGAAGACCTAGCTCTTCGATGCATTGATGTTCCTTACTTGCTGTTGTAACTTTTGATATTTCTCCTGAGGAACAGTTTCTTCTATGAGCTTTTCTATAATCTGTTGGGCTTGTGCCAAATCCTTTTGGAGTTTTACTACCCTAGAGTCATTCTCCGTCAAAACACTTTTAGGTTGAGGATCTACCCAGATCTTCTTATTGCGACATCTGGATTCCTTAGTCTGTGTTTCTCTGTCATGAACTGTTCGGTCGGCTGTGACCCTGGAGGACAATGCCTCTGTCTGGACGTCCTTATTATAGACTGGCGTGTCTTCTATTTGGGCCTTTTCATTTGTAACAGTCGCATGCTATTCCTTGTTGTCCCTAATGGATATGGGCTTGGTCTGAGTCTCCTTTGCCTTTATTTTATGGGGTTTCATCTAGGTGGTTGTGATCTAGATTTAAATAAGAATGCAACAAATTACAGAGATAACCATTAATACAGAGATGCAGTGGAAATAATACTTCATTTCATTAATGTAAAATATGAAATATGCTTACAAATAGAGTTGGAAATAAACCAACTAGGGCGATGATAGCTTATCTCTGAGAAGATATGTGGCAGCTACATGCCTCTGAACTATGTTACAATGAGGCTCAAAGGCATGTTTATTGTTGAGAGACAAACAGAAAACCCTTAACATTCCAAAACCTAACCCTAGAAGATGAAACACCAAATGTGGGCCCCGTTTGGGTAAATTGGTACATCAACATCCCGGGGTCGTAACTTTGGCATACGATCTCTATTTGATGTGCACAATATCTCGTTAGAAAGATCTATCCAAGAAATACAACTTTCGGAATAGCAACATCGGTCCATGAACCCATGTTGCTCCCATTTTTCCCAAAATATAGCGTTTAGGGCCTGAAAATGGCTCCGGAAGTTCAGGACCAGAAAAGCTGCTAGAAATAGTAAACTGGGCTACAATTAAGGAAACTGAAAAGCTAAAAGAAACAATGGTGGGGGTCCAAGTGGATTTGGTAGGTGGCCACCAATATCCACCTAGATCATTCTTCCCCCATTTGGAAGCAATGGTCCCCATTGCATTGAGTTCCTCCATGAGATGAGGAAACTTATGTTGAACTTGGTCCCCAGTGAGCCACTTTCCCTGGTAAAGGAGTTGCCTTGCTTTGACAACTCGATACAATTAGATATTCTGCTAGAAAGTGTCCTTAATCTATGCGTCCATGATCCGACCAGCTGTAACTTGTTCCATGCAATATGGATTTAACTTTGTGGGTGTGAGTTGTTTTGCAATGTTGGATGTGTCTAGTAATGGTGGAAAGTATGGCCGAAGGCAGTACACATTGAACACTAGGTGTAGGCCAAGGAATGGGGGAATGCTGAGCTCAAATGCATTGTCTCCCATAACCTTGGTAATGGTGTAAGGACTATATCAGAGTGGTTTGAGTTTCTGATAGGCTCCGGTAAGGCGTTCCTTTTGTAATGCAACCAGACTTTGTCGCCCACCTAAAACTTGTGTGGCACCCGATGTTGATCATGTCGTTTCTTGTACTTGGCATTTGATTTCTCGAGAATGTCATGGACCTGCTGGCGAATATGTTGGATGTGCTCACTGAAGTTGTTTGCCTTATTTGTTTTGGACTAGACATGAGCTGAATCTCCGTGAGTAGCTATAAATGGCATGGCCACATCAATGGGACATAGTGGCTGGAATCCCAAGCCCATCTAAAAAGGGTTGTGGCCAGTCAAGTTGTGGAGAGCCCGGTTGTAGATGTGCTGAAAATAGGGGAGGCTGTCGTCCCATGTGCGTGGATTCTTTGAGTTTTGCATGTGCAGAATGTGTAAAATCATCTTGTTGACAACCTCTATCTGGCCATCAGTTTGAGGATGGAAGGCTGGGGAATTAGTCAGTTTGGTGTCGAGTATTGACAAGAGATTGGACCAAAATGTATTGAGAAACCTGTTGTCCTGATCTGAGATGATAGACTGTGGAATCCCAAAGTGTACACACACTTGTTCAAAGAAGAGATTAGTAGTGGCTTCTACTGTGATATTCTTCTTGGAGGCAACCATAATGGCCATCTTCTAGAACCTATCAGTGACCACAAAAAAACAATTGTTTCCATGCTTAGTGGAAGGAAGGCTTGACATGTAATCCATGGAGATGGATTCCCAAGGTCGAATAGGGGCAAGCAGCGAGTATAGAGGCCTTGCTTCTTGATGGTTGTTTTGGCAATGGCGCAGGCAGTGCATGATCTGATGTACTTCCCGACATCCTGTCAATGATTCGGCCAATAGAAATACTTCTGCAGTACTGCCACTATTTTCTCGACCCTAAAATGTCCAGCAGCCCAACTATAGTGTGCTGCCCAAATCATCTTGGCACGCTCGCTTGAAGGAACACAAAGGTGACCCAGGTGGCATAACAGGGCATCCTGGAGTTGAAAATCTGGAACATGATAATCCTCTAAGAGTGTCTGGTATGTGTGGCCAAACTTTGGGTTGCTTTTGTAGAGACGTGGCCAATCAGAAGTCTCATGCCCACAAGAGTTGAGAACAGTGGTTAACGCCATGATTGGTGGTCGACTGAGGCAATCCGCAACATTATTGGTGATACCCTTCTTATACTTATATTCAAATGGAACTGTTGTAGGTATGTGGACCACTTCTGATGGCGATCATTCTACAATTTCCCTTGGGTTTGTATGAACTGCAGGGGTCTGTGGTCTATGTGGATCATTGTTTCCTTTCCAAAAATGTAATGCTACCATTGTCAGCAGGCCTGCACAATGGAATACATCTCTTTGTCATAAGCGAGATATTTTCAGACTGTGTTTTAAAGTGTCTCACTGTGATATGCCCTAGGATGCCTGTGTTGAGTGAGGACTGCCCCAATAACATAGTCAGGGGCATTTGCCTCGACCTCAAATGGTTGTTGCAGGTCTGGTAATGTGAGCACTGGTGTCGTGCAGAGGTGATCTTTCAACTCTATGAATGTCTTCTGCTGAGGTCATGGCCACCATCTTCTTTGTTCCTTGAGGGCATATAATCAGGAAAACAATTTTCTCGGTTTCAGAAACGAGCTTACTGCATTGTTTTGTAGTAATCAAAGAGATGGCAGTAGGCAGTGCTACCTCCGGTATCCTATACAACTTATTTCACAAAGTAATAATAACACCACGGGCCCTTGATTCATACACAGAATGTCGCTTCAACAAGTAAGGTTTTCCTAATAATACATCACAAGCTTCAAGGGGATCAATGTCACACAATACCTCATCTATGAAGGGCTTGATGTTGTATGGAAGCCGACACTGCCGGCTCACGTGAAGATCCCGTACTTCGTGAAGCCACATGATGGTGTACGGTTGTGGATGTGTTGTGGTTGGTAAGCCCAGTCGCTTCACGACCTCTATGGAAATGAGGTTCTTTTGGCTCCCACTATTGACAATGAACTGCAGCCGAGAGCCCTTTACCCACATCTAGGAGTGGAAGAGATGCTCCTCCTCCTTTGGATCTTCGGGTTCTTCCTTCGGGATCTTCGTGGTGGGAACGGTGGCATTGGGATTTGCATCGATAATTTGCTTCCCTTTTTCATTCCCCTTGTTAGGTTCTGACTCAAAGTTGGAACATGCAACTGATTTTGAAACCTTTAGCTCAGCCACTAGTGACTATTTGGCCCAACACTCACTTGCGTTGTGTGTGGAGCTCTTATGAAACTCACACCACTTTCATGTGTCCTTTTTCTGCTTCACAGCGTTGTTCTTTGCTTGTAGCTTTGGCAGGTTTTCCTGGGTTGCCCCGCCTTGGCTTTGTCCTTTGTTCTACGATTTAGGGACACCTCTCCCTTGCTTTGGATTCGCAGATCCAAAGTCTCGCTTCTTCTGTTTAAACTTTTGTTCAACCTTGATGGCATATTGGTATGTTGTGCCGAGCGAGGGGATGTTCAGGAATTCTATTTCTTCTTGGATGTACTTGTGCACGTAACCATGGTATTTGAGTATCAAATGCTGCTCTAAATCCTTGATACCCAACTTTGTGTGAACTGTATGGAAAATATTGGTAAACTCCAGCACATCTTGGTCCCTTCCTTGCCGCAGCGTGGTCCACTTTCTGTATTGATCCTCATAGCTTTTGATAGGGTAGTACTGCCCCTTAATGGCCTCTTAGAAGGAATCCCAAGTGGGTGTGGCTGAAAACAGTGATCCTGTACTTTCATTGTTCTGCTCACAGTAGGTTTCCCACCAGTCATTAACATGGGGGGATGCTTTGATAAGAGTGAAAATAATTTTTTCTTGATTGGAAAAATCATGAACAAAAAAATAACCCTCTAGCAGATTCAACCATTTATCGATGGAATTTGCATCCATCTAACCCTCTAATATGGGGATCTCAAAATTAACTTGTACCTTAAGTGGTATGGCGTTTCTAGAGTAGCTCTTGGAAGCCAATGCGTTGCCCCTAGGTAGCGGCTGAAGGATCTAGGTGAAGTTGTCCTTCATCATGTTCCTTTGTCGCTCGAGGGCTTCTTCGAGCAAGATTTTGATAGGATCTCCTAGCTCCTTGTCTTTCCTTCCATCCACCATGGGAGGCCATCGAGATTTGCGAGGTTGATCTTGCAAAGGTTGAACTAGTTGAAGCCCTAACTCCTTATATCCCAACCTCGTTGGGGACATGCAAAGAAAAACAGAGAAAAAGGTAGCCCACTCTGATACCACTGATCTAGATTTAAATAGGAATGTAACAAATTATAGAGATAACTATTAACACAGAGATGCAGTGGAAATAATACTTCATTTCATTAATATAAAATATGGAAATGTTCTTACAAATAGAGTTGGAAATAAACCAGCTAAGACGATGGTAGCTTATCTCTGAGAAGAAATGTGGCGGCTACATGCCTCTGAACTATGTTCAATGAGGCTCGAAGGCCTATTTATTGTTGAAAAATAAATGGAAAACCCTTAACATTCCAAAATCTAACCCTAGAAGATGAAACACCAAACTGTGAGACCCGTTTGGGTAAATTGGTACATTAACTTCTCAGGGTCGTAACTTTGGCATACGATCTCCGTTTGACGCGCACAATACCTCGTTAGAAAGATCTATCCAAGAAATACAACTTTTGTGAAGAGAAAAGTCAATCCATGGACCCATGTTGCTCCCAGTTTTCCCAAAAAAACGTCATTTAGCGCCTCAAAACGGCTCCGAAAGTTCAGGACCCGAAAAACTGCTAGAAATAGTAACTGTGCTACAATTAAGGAAACTAAAAATCTGAAAGAAACAATGGTGGGAGTCCAAGTGTATTTGGTAGGTGGCCACCAATATCTACCTGGATTAGGCTGCATCCTTTGTTCTTGGGGTTCTTTTTGAGATTTTCCCCATTTTCAGTACCCTCATTTGTTGTCTGAGTTGTTTTACTACATTTAGTAGCCTTTGTTGTTCCTTTTGTAGTCTTTTGATTTCTTTCATCTTCTTCTTCGAAGGAACAATTGTTTCGTTTCTTGGACCTGGGCTTTGTTCTTCAAGGATTGTACCCTCGCCTTGGCTTATTCCCATATTTTCTATTTGGAACACTTCTTCAGTGTTCTCATTCCTCTAATTAGGTTTCTTAGGGGAGGTAACCCTAGTTTGATCTGCTATTTCCCAAGTGGCTTCTGCTTCTTCTTCTTCCTCATCATTCATTTCCTCGGATGCACTCTTACTATGAGCAGAGTGTTCCTGTGACTCTGCTTCTTCTATGCACTCTCATTGTGAGCAGAGTGTTCATGTGATTGTCCTGCTTCAATACTAAGGTTGAGTGGGCTCTGTGGTTGAATATACTCACCCATATTTCCCAACATTTTAGCCAATTTATCTTCTTGAATGGACTTTGTAGTGGACTTGCACCAAAGCGCTCAGTTTCTCACTCCAATTCTTCTTCCAATTCTTCTTCCCATTCTTCTTCCACATTTTCCCCTCCTTCGAGTTGTGGGGGTTGCTCATCCTCAAAGTCTAGTATTTCTAAGTGTTGGTTATTGTTATCTTGGAGATTTCTCAAAATTCCCCTATTTTTCCTCGGTCTAAGGGAATGTCTGTGTTTCTGCAGTCTAGTTGATGTGCTGGTGGTTCTTTTTCTTTTCGGGGCTGGTAAAGCCAATCCCAACGTCTATTAAAAATACCAATTCTTCCCAACTAGACTACTGCTGAGCAAGACTATGATTGACTATTAATTGAATTAAACCATGATGACTTACTACCATTTATGTATGACATGATTTCCTTATACTCCGAGCGGCGTCATGCAATAAAGAAATTAAATATACAGGCAAATTTACAACACATTTCTGTCTTAATACTGCTAATAATTTGAGATGACATGGTCTTACCACATCCTTTCTCCCATAGCATGTGATGTATATTTGTACTATTCTGGCTAATTCTACCCACGGTTCTCCTAGGGTTGCAAGCAGGACTCCTTTTCTTTTAATGGTAAAATTATGTTCTTCATCCCAGAAGATGGCTATGACATCTCGAAGTCTTATTTTTTTCTTGTTCCATACAGGTCTGACTGCCAGTAGTCTATATATTTCGACAATTACCACCTATGTTACCGTTATTCACCTTCCCCTCACCATGGAATAATCTTCCTACAAATTCTATAGAAATTCAAGGGCCACAATTTCATGGGACTGTTGTATCCGTGTAAGGTAATTGATCCATCCTGCTCTTTCTAGAATTGCTTGTGTTGCGTCAGAAATTATCAGCACTTGTGGTTCGTTGCGTATTGCTCTCCCTCCCATTTTGTCTAAGTTTAGCACATTGTTAATTTTTTTTCAAAACACAGAAATGACAATGGAACAACACAACTGTGCATATTGAAAAATGTCAATATCATTAAACTTGCTATTTCCAAGATCTGATGGGGTTTTAGTACCTCCAAATAAGGAATTGACATGCTTGCTAGTGTATTTTGCAGATCACCAGTCCCCCCTAAAATATTATAGGTCGTCCTCGACCGACAAATGGAGGAGCGACATACTGGATGGTATCCGTACAGAAAAAAAGGAACGATGTATATATTCATGGCATGATTGCAAAAGTAGCGAATTACTAAAATCGAGGCTTATGATGAAAATCACAAATAGATATAGAAATGCTATGAAATGATGCAAAAAATAAGGGAGAGGACAACTGCTGTAAGTAAAAATGCTTATGCGTTCATTATCCAGTTTAACCATTATGATTTGTTTTTAAGTGATATTTCATGTGTAAGAGGTTCAAAAGGGCTATATAACATAATCTCATTTGAAATCAAGATAAAGATATAAGAAAAGCATTTATAATGACTATTTTTATATGAAAAGTATGACTTCAATACCATCAGTAGAGCTCTGTTGCCCACAGGTGTTCATAACCTTCACAAAGTTGCTTGTTTCACCCTTGGAACCATAATCATTTATGTATGCCTAGCAAAGTGTTGTGTGATGTCAGAATGGAAGCCATTGTGCCGGCTTGGTAACCAGATGAATCACAATGCCATTCACCAGGAAGGAGTGAAAGGTGGGCAGGCCGGCTCGTGATGAGACCTCCTATACCAAGGGATTTTTTTATTTTTCTGATATGCCTCATCGATCATATCCCTGGTATGCTGGCCATAGTGGGAATGCCACTTCACTTCTTCCTTATGATCATGGTAGGTTGGCTCTTGATGAGACCCCCTATCCTTCTTCTGACAAATCATGTTAGTAATCATATAGATATATATTTTTCTCTCTCTCTTTTTTTTTCTTTTATATAACACTTTCTTATTTATATACAGAGGATGGCTCAACACTCCTTAATAGTAGGCATGGTGGAAGAAGTCTGAACATCTCAATAGAGGAAAACTATGTTCTCATTCTTATTCAATAATAATGATCAAAGAGAATTATGAAGATTAAGGAAGAACCAAGATGATACAAATAATTAATCAAATTAGTTTTAGTGAAAATAAAGATAGCAAAGTGATATAATAATTGTGTCCTTTCCTCTTTTTTTTCTTATCGATACAATGCAATTTATCTAAAGATAACGATTTTTATTTAGTTTGCTAATTTCGGTATCCTCTACTTTTTGTGTTCGTGCATAAATGTATACCTATGCCGTAAAGGGATCATGAACAGTGAACCATCATTCACAAAATCCTCTAAATGATGTTCTTTAAGAGACACACTGACAAAAAAATGCACTCAAAAAGTGTTGTTCCTTAGATGGAACAACTGTTGTTCCTTAAGAGGGACAACAAGAAGAGTATCTGCATGCAAAACCATGGTTCTTTTAAGAGGAACAACAAACAAAAGAAAAAAATACACTCAAAATTATCGTTCTTAAGAGGAACAACAGTTGTTCCTTAAATGGAACAGCAAATAAAGCAAGTGCGAAATAAAATATCGATCCTTTAACAGAACAACCTACGATCATCTGAAATCAAAACTATTGTTCCTTCGGAAAGAATGACAGAAAGAAAAATGCGAAGGAGGGTTGTTCCTTTAAAAGGAATGTTAAAACAATCTGGCAGAAGTGTTGTCCCTTTAAGAGGAACAAAAAAACAATCAGGCGAAAGTGTTGTTCCTTTAAGAGGAACAACAAAAATGCAATCTAGTGGAAATGTTGTTCCTTCGAAAAGGAATAGCAAAATGCAAAAGTAATGTCCCTTCGAAAAGGAACAGAAAAAATGTGAAAGTGCTATTCCTTTAGAAAGGAACAACAAAAATGTGGAAGTGTTGTTCCTTCGGAAAGGAAAAACAAAAATGCAGGAATGTTGCTCCTTCGGAAAGGAACAAAAGAAATGTGAAAGTATTGTTCCTTCACAAAGGAACAACAAAAATGTGAAAGTGTTGTTCCTTAAGAAAGGAACAACAAAAATGCGGAAATGTTGTTCCTTCAAAATGGAACAACAAAATTGCAGAAATGTTGTTCCTTCAGAAAGGAACAATGAAAATGCAGAAGTGTTGTTCCTTCGGAAAGGGAAAACAAAAATGCGGGAATGTTGTTCCTTCAAAAAGGAACAACAAAAATGCGGAAGTGTTGTTCCTTGGGAAAGAAACAACAAAAAAAACAAAAAATGTAGAAATGCAAAAGTTTGTACAGAAAGTATTTTATACAAGCAGAAAAGAAAAACTTATGTATGAAGTTTGAGAACAATAGGATTATTTGGTGAACCAATCCCGAGGAAGGATTATTTTTCTCAACGATAATTTGCATATCAGAATCTTCCCGTAGCTATTAGTAAAAGGATTCCCAAGTAATCGGTTTATGGTACAGTCGTACTCGGTGACCACTTGCTTTAAAGGCATGTCCAAATCCGTCAATAGTAGTTAAGGTAATGGTGCCATTGTCATGCAATTTCTGTATTTCATACAGTCCAAGCCATCGAGTCTAGAGTTTTCTCGGAAAATCCCAAAACCTAGAATCATATAGGAGTGCCCAATCTCCTAAGTGGAAGATTTTCTTTTTGATCAAGGTGTCCTGCCGTTTTTCTCTCTGCTGTTGAATTAATGTAGTGCGTTGAAGAGTCGAGAGCATAATTTCATCTAACTCGTTAATTTGTTGTAATATGTTAGTCTGGGCCTCATTTAGATTCAAGCCCACCTCTTGCGTTGTTCTTAATGTTTGTATCTCGAATTATATTGAAAAGATGGGTTCTTTCCCAAATACTAGTTCATATGGTAAATGGCCGGTGGTATTTCTCCATGTTGTTCGGTATGCCCACAAGGCTTCGGGTAATCTTGAAGCCCAGTCGTGTTTGTGCGATGCAATTGTTTGTGTAATTATTGCCTCTATCACCTTATTCGTGCTCTCTACTTGGCCATTTGCCTGTGGGTGATACGGAGTGGTAATTTTGTGCTGAATGTGATAATTTTTTAATGTTGCAGCAATTTTATTACCTGCAAATTGCGGTCCTCCGTATGTGATTATGTCCCTCGGGAGGCCATATCGAACAAATATTTGGAAAGGGAAATGTATTACAAAATCCTCTGTAGCTCTTGGAAGTGCCTCTGCTTCAACCCATTTGGTAACATACTCTGTTGCTGTGTAAGCGCATGTTAATGTGTATCACTTTTTCCCTTTTTGTGGCAAAGAAGTTTTATAAAAATAAATGGAGTTGGAATGTTTACTCTTAAATTTACAAAATCATCAAGAATTAGGTGGTGGTAAAGGAAGACAAAACATCTCAATTTAAATTAAATTTCATGTCATATTTTTTCTAAAATTTAATATATATATTTGATCTAATTTATTCATTTTCTTTAAAAGATATTCATTAATATTTTACATAATTTTTTAGTGACAAAACTGTGACCCCCCATTTCTCTATTGATTTATGTTTTTTAATTCCAATTTCTTTAAGAGATGAGTTGTAAACATTCAAAATATTGCTAAACAAATTTAAAAATAAAAATTAAGCATGTTTTTTAATTATTATTAACATACTAGTAAAAATGATAATCTTTTTGTATAGATAAAACTATGACCCAAGAAACTACCCTTTCAAGTTTATAAAATCAATTTCTTTTAATAGAAATTTGAAAATAACATATACAAAATGTTAAAATTATTTTTTGAAAATTTTTAAAATATTTTAAATTTTTATAATAAAATTTTTAATTATAATAATAACATATTTTTTATTATCAAATATATATATATAAATTATTTGTTTAGAAATTCTAATTCTATTTTTATATATTTTTTAAAGAGTTTTAGCATTTCATTTAACTTTACTCAACTCATTTGATTGATATTTTTATATTCATTTTTTTTTATATTTTTTCATTTGAGTACTTTTTTGCTTTTGCCATAGAATGAGACACATTAACATGCTTTTAGTATGCTACTAGAATATATGTTTTCTGATTTGATAATGGGTTGATCGAACCAACAAATTCGAGCACCCAATGCTCAAATGGTTCGATTACTAATTGTGGTTTTAAAGGCATTTCGTCTGACTGTCGAGGGTGTCCTGCTCTTTGGCAACTATCACATGCTTGAAAATGTTTCTTAGCATCTTTAAAGATTGTGGGTCAGTAACACCCTGTTTGCAAAACCTTGTGACCAGTCCTGTGATCTGCGAAATTTCTGCCACATGATCTATCATGACAAGCTTTCAGAATGTCAAATATTTCATCTTCGGGAATGCATTTTCAGATGTGCATATCTGCCCCTGTATGAAATAGGTAGCCCCTAATTCAAGAAAATCGAGTACTACATTACACAATTTGTTTTCGTTCATTGCAGGTTATATGCTTTGGTCATATAGCTACAGCTAAATAATTTGCAACATCAGCATACGAGGGTGTCTTGATAACAATAGAAAACAAATGTTCATGTGGGAATTGATCTTCGATTGCTGCTGCATCTGCTGGCTTCGGTATTCGTGAGAGAAAATCAGCTACAGGATTTTCTTTCCCAAGTTGATCTTTTATTATGATGCCAAATTCTTGCCCAAGGACTACTCGAATAGCTGTGTTGGAAGCATCAGATGAAATTTGAAATGGGAGATCCCAATTTGGGCCTCTGAGCACTGGGGCTATTGATACAAGATTTTTCAGATCCTCAAAAGCATGGTCACATTTATCTGCCCTAATAAAATCAACATTCCCTGTCAATGTGTATAGAGGTGTAGCTATTTGAGAAAAATGCTCTATGAATCTCCTATAATAACCAGAAAATCCTGGAAAACTGCGTGCCTCTATCTGTGTGGTAGGAGTAGGTATTAACAAAATTATTTGAATTCTGGCTGGATCTACCTGTATTTTGGTTGTTGAGATATAATGACCTAGGATGAGTCCCTCGGTCATCATCATATGGAACTTTTCATGGCTCAAGCAGAGCCTGGTGGAAATACATCGTTGCAACACCTTTTCCAATGTGTCTAGTGTTGGCTCAAAATCATCATAAATCATCCATATATACTTCGAGCCCTTCATTTATTAAATCTGAAAAGATGATGAGGATGGATCTCTGAAATGTGGTAGGCACATTTCATCGGCCAAAGAGTACTCTGTAGGCAAATGTTCTCCAAGGATAGGTAAAAGTAGTTTTATCTTCGTCTTCAGGGGCAATCTGAATCTGATTGTACCCACTGAAGCCATCCAAGAAGGAAAACAATTTCTTTCTTGCTAATGTGTCTACTACCTGATCAATGAATGGAAGGGGAAAGTGGTATTTCTGGGATGCTTTGCTTAATTTTCTGTAGTCTACACAAATCCTCCACTTTCCATTCTTCTTCGGCACCACTGATAGTGGAAATACCTACTTGCTATTGGAGATTGGATAAATAAATTTTACATCTAAAAGATTTTGTAACTCAGCTTTCATAATATCTTTCAGGTGAGGGTTGATTCTCCTTTGGGGTTGGGAAATGGGTCTAACATCCTTTTCTATATAAATATGGTGTGTACATAGCTGGGGATCAATTCCCTTCATGTCCAGATAATCCCAGGCAAAAGCTTCCTTGCATTTTCTCAGTAGTTGGACCAACGTTTCTTCTTGTTCAAGAGCCAAGTTTTTGTTAATGTTCAAGGTTTTTCCTGGCTCAATCTCTATAGACTTGCTGTTTGAAACTGAGGTAGCGGGTATTGATTGATCATGAGTGTCTTTAACAGGATATTCTTCTAGTTCATTGTCAAATTCTGCCTATATCAAGTGACATTGTACATGGGATCTAGATCGAATTAGTTAATGAAGTTGTTAATAATGTCATCCTCTGTTTGGTCTTTAAAATTGAGGGCATCTTCTATGGTTAACGGGGACCTAATGTTTTCTGTGAGATATGATACAAGTTGTTTCTTAGTTTTCATTATTGTTAAACTTGGTTGGGCTAGAGGGTATAGAGCTAGATTCTTGATATTACTCCCTCTAGTTATAGTCATACTGCCTTGTTGGCAGCCAATGTAAGCATCAGTAGTCGCTAGCCAAGGTCTACCTAAGATTAAAGGGTGTCCATCGAGTCAGTTTTTTGGGTTTATTATCAAAAAGTCGGCAAGGTATCCAAGTAATTTACAGATATCATGACATCATGTAGTGTACCTTCTGGCATGACTACTAATCTGTCAGCTAGTGCCAATAGGGTGGTAGTTGGTTCTACTGATGTAATGCCAAGTTTTTGACAAGTGGTGGTTGTTAAAATATTAATTAAAACCCCTAAATCAACTAGGGCATTTCAAAAGGTTTGTCCATTGATTTTCACCATCACTATAGGATTCCCTGGGTCTTTATATTTGACAGGTGCTTCTCTTCTTGATAGTAGATCAGGAAGCGTGCTGACTACTTGGAAGGTTGGATTAGTTGTTATTCTCCTATTTTGCTTTCTTATACATAACTCTTTGATAGTTTTTTCATATATTGGAATATCTTGGATTGCATAGAGGAGTGGGATCTTTCTACACAAATTTCTTAATTCTCCCAGAAGATAAAAATCAGGATGTTCTATAGGGTGTGGTATGATTAATCATTCTAGGAATGGGGGAGAATACATGGTTGCCTGGTTATGAGTTTGTTGTATGACCACATCCTCTTCTTATAGTGGTTGTTCTACAGGTAATGGATTTTCAACTTGAGCATTCTTATCTCCCTCAGTTTCTATTATCCGTCCAGACCTTAATTGAAGGTTGTTGCACTCCCTTACATCGGTTTCATGTTTTGGTGTTTTGATTATTTGAATAGATTGAACCAGTCTATTATTAGGGTTCGGGTTGGGTTGGGCTGGGAGTTGTGGACTTAAGTTGGACTGGGGATTTTGTTGTAGTGTATATGGCATTGGTAGTGTGGGTTGAGGGAGGGGAATGGTTCCAACTAGTTGATTCATTGGTCTTTGCCAGTTTGTCTACCATGATTGACTCTGCAAAGTGGAAGGGGACCATTGTATTGGATATGCATCATTTTTCCAACATGGTGGAGAGTAGGGAAAGTTTGGCCAATTAGATTGGCTTGTTTGATTTGGCCATGGTGATGAAGAAAATGGTTGTTGTGACTAGCTTGGGAAGGGTGGCTGATTTTTCCGCGTTGTATTATATTGTTGAGCATGATATTGCGGAGGTTGGAAAGAAGAAGATGGATTGGAGGGAATACCTGGTTGTCGTGGCCGCCATTGCCGACGTTGATTGAGCACATACATTGGTTATGATTCTTCTTCCGCTTCTTTGTACACTGCTTTCAAACTCGGGAGTGAGGGGTAGTTCTCTGTGGAGTGATATTTTTTACAAATAACATAGACTTGAACTGCATCTAGTGGGCATTCTTTATGGCTATTTTTCTTTTTGCATCTAGGGCAGAATATTGCCAGGTTTTTCTCTGCTTCTGCTTATTTCTATTTAGCTTGCATAATATCGAGCTATGTTGTCAGAGCCCCCAATATATCAGTTTTGAAATCCTCCAATAAATTCTCGATTTCTGTGCAGGTTACTCATCTGCTGGAGATCTTGTTGTCCCTTGTGAGCATGTCATGTTCCACTGGTTTTATCCTTGTACTCCCTCTTAAACTCCTGATACACAAATCAATAATTTCAATAAAAATTTTCTTGATAGATGTCACCTTTTCCCATAATATTTAGTGTTTCAACCCATTGTTCCTTCATTCCTTTAATTAATGTTTTTTCACATATTGTCAGCTAAAAGTAATGATACGTAAGGAGATCTCTGAAGATTATATTGAAAACATTCAACATACTCTTCTAGTGTCTCATTAGGTCTGGCTACCATTTGAAATATTTCATCCTTTAATTCTCTAGACCTACAATAATCCTAATATTTCTTTAGAAAAGCATCTTTCATCTGATCCCAGTCATTTATAACACCTCCACCTAACCCTATAAACAATCGTAAAGATGCTCTTTTTAATGTGGAGGGAAATAGTTTTAGCTTTTGGGGATCGATGGTATGGTCATACCCCCAACATAATACATTGAATTCAAACAAAAATGCATCTGGATCTTCTGATGTTAGGCCATGGAATGTAGGCATACGTTGCAACAGTATGGTTTTCATAGATGCATTTACTGTAGTGTCCATAATGGGATATTGTAGTGTGGAGGTCTAAGGTGTTTGCTGATTTTGGGCCATTTGATCAAATATGTGTCAATATCCTTCTAGGAAGTCTTAACAACACTTCCTTGGTGTGGGATTATGAGAGTTCCTTGTTGAATTAATATCTCGGGGGATCTTAGCTCTTTAGGTTCTTCAACCTTGCTCTGGATGATTTTGACAACACTTCCCTTATTTGAGCTACTTAGTGGCCGAACTATTTCAAGAGGAGATCTTGGTTCTTCCGTTTCCCCTGTTTCTCCTCCTCCTTCACAGAGATTACTAAAGTTTCCTTCTTATAAAGATTTTGGGCTAGAATTCTCAATTTCTTGAAAATCTTGCTCTTCTATTTGGTTGTGTACCTCAGAAAAGGCTACAGATGGTGATTATGTGGCCCGAAGGGAGTTAGTAGGTTGTCTAGAAGAAACTTTTCTAGGACCTACTGATGGCTAAGATTTTTGTTTTTTAATGATATCGTCTATAAGGGTCAGTCAACCAAGGGTCACCGGTCCCTTAGCTTTATCAGGTTTGGGTAGTGGTTTTGGATTCTTTTCAGGCTTTTTCTACTTAGTCAGGCACACTACTCAAATACTTATTTCTACCTAAAGTAATCAACAAATCTGCAGGAAAGCGGGCAGGACAGTAGGGTTGTTACATGCTCCGTACGCAGCTTCATACCTTTCGTTTTTAATTCCCAATTATCTCCTAACAAACACTTATCAAATGTACACTACTCTTCTTTGAAGAAAAACAAATGGTTACACTCTTCCCGGCAATGGAACCAAAATGTTGAGTGATAAAAGGTGTCTTTTTAACCCCTATTTATCCTACATTAATTATCAATCCAGGTACAATTTTTTATCTCAAGAGTGTACTCAGTCTGAGGCGGTCAATTGATTCAAGAGTAATATTTTCTAGTTTGGAGTATATTGTTAAATACAAGAGTAAACATATGCTGGAAATAGAATCTACTTGTAATTAAAAGAAACCTTAATGCTCTGAAAATTAAATCATTCATTCAGAAAACTAGAAAAATTTATCAATCAAGGATGTAGTAGTGATAACTCTTTCATCTATCAACTGATATAGATTAAATCAATCATAAACAGGACCTCCAATCTGAGAACTTAGACAGAGATAGTCAATGTTCTTTACAGTTGTAGATCTTTTAATCCACACAAAAGAAAATAACAAGAAATAACAATTCAATTGGAAATGCTTACTAAAACACACTTGCTGCACTATCAATTAAAAGGTGAAAGAATTTTTTTGCAGAAAAGGAACAACATTTAAGTCTGCTGAAAAGATTGAACATCAAATCTTAATCTATAGAAATGAATCGAACAACAATCTTCACCCAAAATGAACTGAACAACAATCTTCAAATAATAAAGGAACAATAAATCTCATTAAGTGTAAACACACAGTGACTATAAAGTAATTGAATCAGTAATCTTATTCTGGCAGAGTGAATATTAATTTTAGGTATCAAGGAATGAAAATTGTGATTATAATTGAACAAAAATTAAATGAACAACAACTACAATTGTGAGTGAACAACAGAATCTAAACTAGACAGCACAATATTGTTTCAAAAGGAACATCATGACATTGAGTTATGAATAACAATCGTGTTATCAACGCAGTCTAATTACGATCTTGATGTAACAGAGTAATGCAGTGAGATGTTCAGAAACAGAAGATTCCCAAATAAAGGGAATTAAGGAAATGCAAAGGAAATCAAACCACACACGACTGTAATTGTAAAATAGTGATACAAGAAGCAAGTGGATCCACCAGGGTCGGGCCCTTAGCCACCAGGGAAGCACTGCTACGTTTACTCCAGGATTAGATAATGGAACAAAAACTGAGTTATATATTAATCATATATGGCAGAGTTACAACTATTGCTCCTAAAAATGAGTCGATGATCAAAGTTGAAATTACAACAGTAATTCTGAAAAATCAATCCCTTTCATATTTTTCTTGTCTTACAATCACTGCCGTATTTATAATGGGCAGGGAAATACAACAAGGTTATATATAACTTTTAAAGTAGCGATCCCTCAGGATCAAAAGATCTGGAGGGCTTCACTTAATCTTCCATCTTCAGTTGTCTTCTTGTCCTCTTGCACAGGGATTCTGTTTTCTCCGTCTTTTCCTGAGCTGCTTGCTCCAGTCTCATTCTTCTTGTCTCGACATGGTTTCCTAATGGAGGAACAACATTTTCCTTGCTTTTGTCTTTACCTTCTGAATAGTGATTTTCTATTCCCTTCACTTCATGTATGGAAAAAGAAAATAATTAGTTATTTTATATTAATCACAAATCTCCTTAATTTTATCATAATTCTTTAACATATTACCATCTTAGAATGTAAAGGAGTTATGATTCAAAGGAAAAGATAAAGAAATAAATGATAAATACATACCTTTTCCATCGCTCCACACCTTGGGCGACATAAAAAAAATTACAAGGAAAAACAAAAATAATACCAGCTAAATTTGTTTTCAGCATAGATCCAGGCATTGTAAGGTAACACAAATGTAGTGTAAGAAAAAACACAATCAAAATAATTGTAGTATAAAAAAATATTATGCATCTTAGAGTTTTTTGTAACACACACAAAATAATTATAAGGTAAAATAAATTTAGTTTGCACTTTATTTGATTCTCGCATAAACACAATTAATGTTGGGAAAAAAAAATCTAGCACTCGGTGGATTTTTTCAGCACAAACACAAGAATTGTAGGGTAAAACAAATATAGTTCCTACTAGATTTATTTTCAGCATAAACATAATAATTTTAAGGTAAAACAAACTTAGCACTAGCTATATTTGTTTCTAACACAAACACAAACAAAAGTGTTGCAAGGTAAAACAAATATAGTGTGCTCTAGACTTGTTTCTACCACAAAGAAAAGCATTGCAAGTCAAAACAAATATAAGACACGTTAGATTTTTTTGTAGCACAAAGGCAAGCATTGTCGGGTAAAAAAAATATAGGGGTCATCAGATTTTGGTTCTAGCAAAGAAAGAAGCATTACGTGATAAAACAAATCTAGACTGCACTAGATTTATTTTTAACACAACACAAGCACTGCAGGGTAAAACAAATCTAGCGCTTGCTATATTTGTTTCTAGCACAAAAACAATCATTGTAAAGTAAAACAAATTTAGTGTAAGACAAAATAAAGAAGCATTGTAGGGTAAAACAAAATCCCAAAAACACACATTGCAAGGTAAGGTAATTATAACATGTGTTAGATTTGTTTTTATCACAATCAAAATCATTGAAGGGTAGAACAACTAATGCATTTTAGATATGTTTCTAGAAAAGACAAAAGCATTGTAGGGTTAAAACAAATCTAGCATGCACTACATTTATTTCTATCACAAACACAAACATTGTAGGGTAAAACAAATTTAGTGCATGGCATATTTATTTCTATCATAAACAAAAATACTCAAAATATAGTGTGCACATACTTTTTTATAGCACAAACACAAGCATTGCATGGAAAAACAAATCTGATTCTTGCAAGATGTGTTTCTAACACATATATAAGCATTGTACTATAAAATGAATCTAGTGCCTTTCTGATTTGCTTTTAATGCAACACAAACATTATAAGGTAAAACACATCTAGTCCACATCATATTTCCTTCTAGCACAAACAAAATAATTACAAATTAAAACAAATCTAGCGTGTCTTAGATTTCCTTATGGCAAAAACAAAAACAAAAACATTGCAACATAAAAGAAATCTAGCATTCATTAGATTTGTTTCTATCATAAAAAACATTGTAAGGTAAAATAAATTTATTGCACATGAGATTTGTTTCTATCACAATTACAAGCATTACAGGGTAAAGCAAATTCAACATGTGCTAGATTTGTTTCTACGACAAAAAAGAAGAATCGTAGGGTAAAACAAACTTATCATGCACTAGATTTGCTTCTAGCACAAACATAAGCACTGCAAGGTAAAAAAAATCTAGTGCAAGCTAGATTTCCTTCTTGCATAAACAAAATAATTTCTAGGTAAAACAAATATAGCACATGCTACACTCTTTTCTATCACACACATTAGCATTGTGAGTTAAAACAAATCTAGTCTTAGGCAAAACACAAAAGCATTGTAGTATAAAACAAAACAACAAACAAAATCATTCGAGGGTAAAATAAATCTACCATACGTTAAATTTGTTTCTAGCACAGACAAAAGAAATTCATGGTAAAAAAATCTAACACATATTAGATTTGTTCCTAGCAATAACACAAATGTTGCAAAATTTGCAGAGTAAAAAAAATTAATGCTCGTCATTCTTTATTTGAACATTTATACAAGTATTGTAAGGCAAAAAAAAAATTATTTTCTGTTAGATTTCCTTCGAGCACAAACATAAGCATTTCAAGGTAAAAAAAAATCTATTGTATGTTAGATTTCCTTCTATCATAAAAATAAGTATTACAAGGTCAAACAAATACAGCACACATTATATTTGTTTCTAACAAAAAAAAAGAAGTGCAAGGTAAATAAATTCTAGTGCATGCTATATTTGTTTCTAGCAAAACTAAAACCATTTCAGCATAAAATAAATCCATCATGTACTAGGTTTGTTTCTAGCACAAACAAAATCATTGCAAGGTAAAACAAAACTAGTGCGCACTAGATTTGATTCTAGCACAAACACAAGCATTGCAAGGTAAAACATATCTAGCATTCACTAGATTTCCTTCTTGGATAAACAAATTCATTGCAAGGTAAAACAAATCTAATGCATGTTAGATTTTCTTGTAACACAGACATAGTCATTGTAAGGTAAAACAAATCTAATTCATGTTAGATTTTCTTCTAACAAAAATGCAAGCACTAGAAGGTAAAAAAAATTTACTGTGTGACACATTTATTTCCAGCAAAACCACAAGCATTGCAAGGTAAAACAAATTTACTACAAAGAAAAACACAAAATATTTGTAGGGTAAAACAAAAACATGAACATAATCATTGCAAGGTAAAAAAAATGTAGTCCATGCTAGATTTATTTCTAGAAAAAAAACATTATGAGGAAATACAAATCTAGCACAAAAGCATTGCAAGGTATAAAAAATCTAGCGCATGCTACATTTGTTTCTAAAACAAATAAAAACATTGCGGAGTAAAACATACCTAATGCACAATATATTTCTTTCTAGCACAAACACCAATATTGCAAGATAATTTTTTTTTTAACACAAGCTACATTTCCTTCTAGCATAAACACAAGCACTGCAAGGTAAAATAGAGATAGCGCGAGATAGATTTGTTTAACGAGGGCTTAGCTAGGGGAGAAATACCATACTACGTGGGTTTGTTTTGGGAGATATATATTAAGGAGAAAATGACATAATATGTTAATCATATAATAGGGGGTACAGGGTGTTTATATTGGCAGGTATAAAAAATGGAGCTCAAAGTTAATGAAAAAATATAAAGGGGTATATAAAATGTTAACGAAAAAATGGATACCTATAATATCTACAGAAAGTAGGGGTTTTTAAATTGATATGGTGTATTAGGTTCGTATTCGTAGGGGTTAAATAATGTGAGTTATGGAGGTATTTTCCAACATGTAGTCAAATTAAGGTTATTGTTTAGTATTCCACGAGTGCACATGATATTTCATAGGTTCATAGATTGAAGCCCCTGTGATTTGTTTATAGCACAAACAAAAACATTGGATGATAAAATGAATCTAGTATGTGCTAGATTTATTTCTAGCAGAATCACCAACATTGAAAAGTAAAACGAATCTAACACATCCAATAATTCCTTCTAGTGTAAACGAATATATTGCAAGGTAAAACAAATCTAGCACATGTTAGATTTATTTCTAAGATAGATGCAAAGATTGTGAAGTAAATAAATCTATTGTCAGGAAGAAAATAAACAAAATCATTGATGGGTAAGCGAAAAGTGCAAACAAAAGTGTTACAGAGTTAAAAAAATATAGTGAGTTAGATTTGTCTCTAAAGCATTGCAGGATAAAACAAATCTGGCGCGTACTATATCCTTTTCTAGAACAAACAAAAGCATTACAGGGTAAAATAAATCTAGCACCTATTAGATTTGTTTCTAGCGTAAACACAAGCAATGTAAGGTAAAGTAAAAATGTAGTGTAGGGTAAAACAAAAAAATAAATGTTTAGTCCACGATAGTTTTTTCTATATCACAAATAAAAGCATTGCATGGTAAAACAAATATAGCACATGTAAAATTTGTTTATAGTAAAAGCACCAACATTGCAAAGTAAAATAGACGTAAGACGCATTAAATTTCCTTCTAGCATAAACACAAGCATTGCAAGTTAAAACAAATCTAGCATGTGCTACATTTTTTTCTCGCACAAACACAAGCACATTACATGTGTTAGATTTATTTCACCTTGATTTTCGCTTTTGTATCTATTGCGAGGAAATATAGCATGTGTTAGATTTATTTTGCGTTTCAATGCTGTTATTAACGACATGCTTGTGTTTGAGCTAGAATTTAACATACTATGGTATAGATTTATTTCAACCTACGATATTTTTGCTTTCTTGTATTTGTAATAGAAGGAAATATTGCATGTGTTAGATTTATTTCACCTTGTAATGTTTTTATTGAGAGTGTGTTTGTGTTTGAGTTGAAAGGAAATCTACAATGTGCTAGACTTATTTTGCTCTAAAATGTTGTTGTTGGAAATATGTTTGTGTTTGTGATATAATTGAATATAGCACACATTTTATAATGAATATACCATGTAGAAAATATGATATCCATCCAATTTTGACTTTATTAATAAATGTATTATTGAAGTACTATATACTTTTCTTTCAATGCACAAGTATGAATCTATAAAGTGACAAGCACAAACTTTTTAGCAACATGTCTTATTTTTCTCTCCTCTCTGTTATATAGCTATGATATTCCAAAACCAATTTCATTAATCTATAGATGCATAAGGTCACGCTTTTTTTCATCAACATAACTATCTGCCAAAACTCAAATGTATATTGTTTGATATTTTAGACTTTTACATCCCTATGTCTCCATTCTAAATAACATGTATTCATATATGTAAAGGTAGGGAGTCATACCATTAGAGTTGAAGCTTTGAAATATAATTTCAAACCTTTTAGAATAAAAATGAGAATTATCTAGTATTCATAGCACTAAAACTATTATTTGGAAGAAAACCTCTCGCATGGCTTCCAAATTGAAGTTTAAACATCAAACATCCCTACTCAGTAAGATACAAATTCAATTTCTTCTTCACATATTGATTTTTTATGTCCTACGTGACATCAATTTTCAACACTCTTTGATTTTCCACAATAAAATGTTGTGGTTCTCAAACTTATACAAATTTCATGTGAGCATTATTTGTACACATACATCAGTAATACAAGTTCCATTTTCAAAGTTAAATAAAAATTTAGTGGTTTGATATGAGCTAATATTTATCATTCTATAATGCTACCTAGATATCTAATGCTATATATGATATATATATATATATATATTATATATATATATATATATATATATATATATATATATATATATATATATATATATATATATATATATCTATCTATATATATATAAAGTACATTTTAGTACCAAGCACTAGATGATGGGGAACAATCTTTCAGTAAATATAAAATGGTTACTATAATATTCTAAATTATTTAATCCATATGAATTTTTTGAAAGTTGTGTTTCGTTGAAATATAAAATCACACTTTACATGGTTAAATCATAATTAAAAATTACAATTGAGTTGCTATAGAATTGGTAAGATTTGGAAAGGAATTTTTCTTTTTTGACAAAATTGAATTACATGACCTCCTAATTAATGGTTGAGTTATTGGGCTCAGAAGGCTAGAATCTATAAAGGTTGGAACATATTATGCTCAAAAATTGGTTAATGAATACTATAGTTATAGTTTTTATAATTGATGTCACTCAACCATATTTGATTGTAGAGGATGTTGACGAAGGGGATATTCATCAAATGTAGATCATGGATTTCATTCTCAACATAGGTAAATGGAAATCTGGATGTGTTAAGTTTTATTTTATACCAAATTTTTTGTTTGATAAAATCCTAAGCTTATTTACATTGTTTCACAGGTGTAAATGGTTCTTCTACATTTTCTCTTGGAGACAAGGTAGATTTTTTGCAAGTTGGAGTGAAAATGCGTGAGGACTCCATATTATATACAAATATTAGGAATAAGGTCATGGAAGGATGGTAGATAAAATATACATAGTCGTTGGTATTGAGAAGGTGTTAAAACATGCTTCTCCTCTACCACATCCAATAAGATTTGAAAATACACTATGCGGTGCGTTGGAAACTTATGATATTTCACTAAAATAATACTTGGGGCCTCACTATCATGATTATTCCATAACTATTCCCTAGAATAAGGTTACCTTGATATGTATGAAGGTTTCTCTTGCACATGAATGCAAAGGAACAAACATGTGAGTTTCCAAAGGAATGATAGTGAATGTCCATGAGGATGACATGGTTCAGGGTTACACACTAGGTGAAATGGAATTTGGTGTTTTTATGGAAGAGATAAGAATTAGGGATAATTATAAACATTGTCATGGAATATCAAAAAAATTATAATGTTGATTTTAAACCTCTTACACGACATTTGTTGTTAGACTTGGAAAATGTAGCAAGTGATAATAAGAATCCCTATATTTTCATGTTTTCGTCGCTTTTATCTGCTTCTAGTGTCTTCATCACTATTAAGGTTGGGTTCTTGTAATAGGAAACACACATGAAGACATAGATACAATGTATGAAATAATATTTTCCAAATGAAAAGTAAATATGTGTATTTTTTACCTAAAATGATGGATTAAGAAATAGATGGAGCATATGTAGTAATTTCTTCCAACTTGAAAAGTATATATATATTATTTACATAAAATGATGGATATATATCACACAATTTAATAAAAGAAAGTGTTTCAACCTACAATTATTGACAAGGTGTATGACTTCAAAAGTTTCCTTAATGGATAAATCAAGGAAGGGAAATGCACTATTCAAACATCTTAATGTCCAATACTTCGAATTTCTTATAATCAGTGATGTTTTAATACTAAGATTCATAGAATCCATCAAAGACATTGAGTGGTTAGAACCAATTGAGTTGTGTAATATAGATGATGAAGGTTGGCCTAAACTTCCCACAATGAGGACATATTTCCTACATCGCAAAGAGGAAAATTTCTACTTAAAAGAACTAAAGGAAGTAATAAAATCATACATAAAAATGTGGAAAGACACTATTGACCATTAGAATTCACCAATTTTTATAGAAGAATGGAAAATTAGAGTATTGTGAAAGAGTTCTTGATACATTACATGAAATCTATAATGATCATATAATGGTGGATAGAATTGATTCATCTTTTGAGGATTTATAGCCCAAGATAAGGAAAATTATGTTAATCCATTCCATGTACTCAAGTGTTATGGATGGAGATTTTGATAATGTGACAAATGAACCAGTAAATGTTGGACACAAGTGCAACAATCCAAAGGAAACATTCAATCTTATGATTGATGTTGAGAAAATAATGATGTTGCTAGTTATATTAGGAAATGAGAATGAATGAGAGATGATTTGGATGGGAAAACCCACCTCAAATATCTTCAAGGATACTTAAGTAGCACTCTTCATGTAAAGTTTGATTAGTGGAAATATATTTCAAGGGAATACAATGGGAAACATTTAGAACAATATTGTGTACCAAATCCTAATGACATAGAAATTGCCTTTATTCCAATCAATACCATAGTTTGGGCATGGATGCCAAAGAAATAACATTGCAAGAAGACAAGGATAAATAAATGTGGTGTATAAGTTTTCCTTGTTCTAATTGAGATAATATCTTGAGATTATGTGGAGTTTATTCACGAACATAATTTGATATTTTGAAGTATCTATTAATATACTTCATAAACATATTTCAATGTTTTTTGTGTATCAAATATTCTATTCATATTATTTTTTGAAAGTTTTATATTATTTAGTACATATATGAAAATTTTGGTTCAACTTCATGTGATCATGTGAGATACTTTATGTTAATTACATGACACTTTCAAAACAAAACTAATTCTCGCTATATCAAATCTGCATAGTCAAATTCAATAGTGCACTTAAAAACTATATCTTTTAGACTTTGTATATTAAAAAAATATGGGAGTATCTACTTTCAGTATAAACCATTTAAACAATTAATGTACAAATTCTAGATAATTAAAATAAAGTTTGAAGTGATATTTCCTTAATATTTCTTATTATATTTGATATAAATAAGATAGTACTACTCTGTTGTGTTCTAATTCAAAAATAAAAATAAAAAATTATCATAAAATGACTCAACTAGATGTACACCAATTTCTCTCTAGACTTTGAAGGTGTATCAAACATTGTATTGTATAATAATTTTTATACTAAATGTTAGACAATGTAGTTAGTGTCAAAATTAAAATATTTAACAATAGTAACAAACACAATATTTATATGTTGTTAAGTAGATTTATAGGGAAAGAAAATTCTTATGCAATCTATTATTCCTGAGTTAAATATTGATGAACTTGGTTTTAATACAATATAAATATTAATTATAATAGAGGTAATATAAGCAATCTAAATTTTAGAGGAATATCAATTATATGTCCTATTCAATATAATGTATTCAAATAGTTCAAGAATAAATATTAAACACTTGCAACAACTAGTTTAGTCAATTTACCCTCTTTCTCTTGTATTTGAAAAAAATCAATTTATACTACTCTATTGTTATTCTTATTCATAATTGATTTTGATTGTTAAAATGATTAATAATAGATATTGGGCATTATTAATGTCATTTTGATTAAATAGTGTTATAAGTGAGATATTTCTTTCAGTTCGACCTATTATTCATGAACTAAGCCTCAATCAACTTTGCTTTAAAAACAAAAGCATAAATAATAAAAATAAATGATCCCATTCATAATTTAGTTTTATGTTGTCAACTATAAAGTGGTGTAAATTTAATATAATAATACATAAATGGCACCATGTTATTTAATTATTAAGTAATTCAATTGATTAATTAATTATTTCTTAATTATTAATAATAATATTAATTTATAATTTATAAATAATAACATTAATTTTTTGTCAATAAATATTATTAATATTATTAATTATAATATATATTAGTAAGTTATAAATATTACTAATTAACCAAAAATGAATAATAATACTTGACAATAACTTATTATTATTCATTAAGACATGAAGACATGAAATCTTTTATTTTGTCAGTTTATAATTTTTTTTATATACTTTACTATGGTAATGCTATCACAAAAATAGTGAACATATCCATTCAAAGAAGTGAATTAAACAATTTTATAATTCTTCATTTTGGAAAAAATCAATATAGTTAAAGTAAAAAAATTCTAGATCCACTATATAATTCTAATTTTAATGAAATATGTATTACTATAGCTTTATGATTGGACCATTGCTTGCTTTTGATTGGTGTTCTTACCTTTCCTAAAGGGGTTGTTGCAGTGGGTCATTTTATTTTCTAGCTTCTTTTCCTTCTTATGCTTCAGATGGTTATGTCAACTTGGAACTAGTTGCTGCCTTTTATACCACTCATTCATATAAGATTAGATTCCTTTGTTTCCTTCTCATGCTCATTAAACATTAAAAGGCATCGAGTATCCTTTTATCTCTTTTCAAAGAACATTAAAACTAAACGAAAGAGGAACTATTGAACTTACTTATATTCTCTTTCATGCTCATTAAACTATGAAGGAGACTAAAAGATAAAATGGAAGGGAAATGATTAGAGTTATCTTACCTTATGTTTGGGTTTTATCCTTCCTAGGAGCTATACCATACATATGAGTTTGTCTACTCCTCCATATAGTAATTCTTCTAGTCACTATGGAGTGTGTTTCAATGCCTTCGATTTTGTTGGATACTATCATGTGTTGTTCATTAGTCAATTCTTCAAAATAACTTTGGTTTCATGCCATTATATGTTCAAAAGGATTCTCAATTGTAGTCAGCCATTTGTGTTCCTTGTTGACCTTTTTTTGTCAGCCATCCATATGTCAATTATACTTCATCACTTCATACATTCATATCATCTCTTTGTTTTCTCCTTGTCAATTGATGGGGGATACATTAAGGCCCTCATTCAACGAATCTTCTCCTATCGACTTAATCTCATTATTTAGGACCTTGATCTAGAAACTAGTAGTACCTTGGAGATTGTATACCTTAGTGGTAGGCTTGCTCATGATCTATAGTGGGTTTCCCTTTTTTATTCCTGATCATTTGATTCTGTGAGCGTTTAACATTAGGTCATTTATTCATTTGTGGGTCTCCTTTCATCTATCAACAATATACCTCAATGATCGGCAATTAACTAGTTTCTACTATGCTCGACGTCGACACATCTATTCACTTGTTATAGATTCATACCATTAGGTTTGTCTATAAGAGCTTTGCGTTGGGACATTTCACTCTTATATTGCACCCTTCGGAAGTTGTGTTGGATTTATTTATCATATATGTACTTTGAGGAATAATTTGGGGAAAATATCTTATATGTGCCCAAAGTCCTACTAATGTATATTATGACATAGATCCACATTGTATTTTTGTGTTTATGATCTTCTGATTTATCACATGGATCCATTGTGTATTCGTCATGGCCATGTACTAGAATTTCATGTTATGGATGTGCATTGTATAGTTGGTGACCATGTTCCATTTCTCTTTATGATCAACAATGAGTGTGATTGACTATTATAGTGGATGCAACACCCTCCAAAATTCTAACCTGCATCCAAATTTTGGAGCCTTCCCTGGTTTTTCCTTTGATGATCGCAAACACTTCGGCTCACCCCGTGAGCTCTTGTGAAGTATTTTTTAATTTTTTTCTTGATTGACTAGCAGTTTTCTTTTAGCATATGGATTTCTTTATCACGCTTGCAATATTTTTCTGGTGACTTTGAAGGTTTGTCTTTGTGTGCATGAGTTGTATTGACTCTGTGAACTTGGGTTGTACTCATACACAAAGTTGTAAGCACAATTGCACAAGTGCCATCATGATCATTCAAAGGTTTATCTCAAGTGTCGCACTTGTCGCTCTTAGCTCCAACATAGTTGTATTGAGTGCATGTTCGTCTATGTTATCTTGTCATCAAATATGTTGGGTGTATGATCACAATGTCAGTCTAGACAAATTCACTTGCTTTCAAAACTTAGCCATTTTCCTTAAAAAATTCTCGACCAGAAAACATCCTGCAATCGGACCCCGCCTAAGCTGCACTGCATAGTCTCAACCCTCAATGACCTTGTTCTGTTGCCTAGAACTATGCATGTCCCGAGGCTATCTTCTAGGTCAGCTGTGATGCACAATCATGGAAGTGAGAAGCTTGTCTACCTCCTAGAACTGTGCAAAAATTTCTTCCATGCTCAAACTTAAATGCGAATTTATCAAGAACAGTTATTAAGCCTCTCTCTGGTCTATCAGAAACCTGCACTAAATTGAGGCATAGGGCTGCACTTCTCTCCAAAAATGCATAGACAAGCCTAGTTGATTTCCATGCTAGCTACCCCGCACTACCTTTAGAAACTGCGTAGTCATGATCAGCAAAGTTGCTACTACCCTGCTCTACAATGTCTCCAAAACCTACGTAGTCTTGTTTCGTAGGTCCTCTACTGGCTTGATCTACACTACTCCCGAAAATTACGCAGTCCTGATCAACACACCCTTTTCTTCCCTACCCTACACTGTCTCCATAAACTACACAGTCATGAATTGCAAGAATAGGTACATTAATGGAACATGGCGAGACACCAAAAGGGATGAATAAGGAGCGCATTCTAGAAGACTTGTTTGTAGCTCGACGAACGTAAAAAGAACATCAAGCTGCAAGAAAAAGGAGTACATGCATGAAACCATCAAACAATATCAATACCATCAAAGACCCTACAACACTTAGCCATATGGTGGTAAAGGCACACATCGAGAGCACATTCATCACAAATGAGTGCAGCAACTAGACATGGACACCACAGTCAGCCAATACATGTCAGCAATGTCATGTCAAGTTGTGTGATGACTTGTCTTGGACACATCGCTATTATGGGCCATACTTGTTCTAATCAAATGTAATGTAAAGTGAAATTCCAAGGGAAGCACACATGTAGGTTAAGATTCATGTTAGTTGAAAACTCATAGATGTCAAACAGCCATGAGGGAAGTCCAAGAGTCACAAGGGTGAAGCATCACCCTTGGCTATATATGTCCCGTCATCATATGAGTAGAGAACTTTTCATCTTGGCTCCTCCCACATAGCCTTGAGATTCTATAGTCTATTCATTGAGGAGAGAGTAGTGGCTCCAATGTCGCACTACTGGGACTCCTGATGTATGGTGTACAAATTTGTCATGGAATTTTCTCTTAATTCAAAAGTCTGTCAAGGGCAACCCGTTTTCATGCATGTTTTGTATCCATTCATAAGATTATTGTTAAAACATTTGTAATGCATGTTTTCTTAACTTGTACTAAGATAGTTGAATTACT
This sequence comes from Pinus taeda, assembly GCA_000404065.3. NCBI lineage: Eukaryota > Viridiplantae > Streptophyta > Pinopsida > Pinales > Pinaceae > Pinus > Pinus taeda. Next base: position 457,969 of record APFE031090484.1, on the reverse strand, counting down.
TTGGTTATTTTATTACTTAAATTGATGGAGATGTGTTGTATTTCTTATCATCACTGTCTCACCCCTGTGGACTACTCTGCAGGATACTAGACATACCATGTTTGTGTATTGGCTATCACTATTATAACATCCTTTCGTACTACTCCGCGAGATACTCAACAGACCATATTTGTTTTATGGTTATAACAATTTCCACATACATGTGGACTACTGCGCTAGGTGGTGTATGTGTTGTTCCCCTCACTTCCATTTTAACAACTACTGCATCCACTGTCGACTACTCCACTAGATGTTAGACATACCCTTGTTGGTTCAATTGTGTCTTTCCCTGGGTGGTACTACTACCTCTCTCATCTAGAGGGTCACTTTTACTCTCTCCCTTTACAACAAGGGAACTCAGACACAAGTTACATTACACACTCACTAGGCATACTCACCTTGCTTTTGAAGTTACTAGCATACCACTCTCATGTGCTAAAAAAAAGAGCTAAGGAAAAGATCTAAGACAATGGTAGTCGGGCCATCGTACTGGATGGGACTCCTACACCAAATGATGTGAGGTCCAGTTGGGACTTTATACTGAGGAGATCCCCTTTGCTGGTCGTTCCAACATTGTTAACAAAATGGCGCATGAAGGAGGGCCGTATGACAAGATGAGCCTGTTGCATCTGGTTTGAATCTTTTATCTAAAATGGATCATACACAAATCATGTTCCCGAGATGTTTCTATAATTTTTCCCTTGATCAAATTTCAACCCTGATGATCTCCTCGATCACTTGTCCCAATTAAATTTTGATGGTGAGGATGAAATGTCCAAAACCATTCCCAGTTCTGATTTTCTTCAATTTTCTGAACTTTATAAAATCAATAATAAAGAGTGTGCTTGTGTTCTTTTCTTCATGACCCTTGAAGGTTGTGCTAATTGGTGGTGTCATACCTTACCACCTGCTTTTGTCCATTCCCTTCGCCCTTTCCTTAGGGAGCTCCACCAAGCCTTCGGTAAGTATAAATACCACGATATTTGTGGAAGGATCAATCTATTAGGAATGGAGCCTAACAAATGAACTGAGAATATTTTTGATAGATTCCTTCATAATTGCTATGAAATTCTAGAAGAAGAATTGAATTAGGATTTCTTGAAATAGGAATTTGGGCACCTGGTTCGTGTCTCTTCATATAATGAACTTGAACCTCACAATTTTTCTACTTCCCCAACTCTTGTGGATCATGAGGCACCTCAGATTGTAGAGGAGGATCCCAACACCCCATATGTTCCCCATCCTCCTCCCTTTGTGGTCACGAGGTGGGTGCCCCCTTCCAGTGATTACAAAACTCAGAAAATTGCACAGTGGGTGCCCCTTCCAGTGATTGCAAAGCTGAGAAATATTCATAGCATGTCCTCAACCAATTTCTCATCTATATCTCGCTTCTATGGAGGAAGTACTAGAATGTCTCAAGAAGCCTATAATGAAGACTCAATCGTCCATTCCATAAGAGGATCTCACCGTTCATAACTCAAGTGTCAAATTTTATCTGCATATCTTCCATCCTCCATCATCTATAAGCCATGACTCCTTGTACCATGACTCGCTTCATCAATCCACTTCACCAGCAAGTTGTTTACATGATCATCTTTTATCTTGCATGAAGACAACTCTTCAAGTCAGCTTACTGAAGAAAAAAAACCTTATGCAACCTGTTATTGGGATGGGTTCCATGCTGAGAGCAGTTAAGAAATCAACTATAGTAGCCACCTTCAAGCCATGCATGTTCTAGTTCACGCTTCAAAATTTAATTCTGTAATTTTGGAAAGTTTTGGGATGTTTCAGGGAGTGAGGCACTTCAACATCCATTGATGGTTATGTTAAGAGCTTGTGACTCTCATAAGCCCCCCGAATCCAATCAGATCTGGTTTCTCATGCACGATCCATCTATCTGCATGGTCTTAATCAATGTAGATTCTCGAGTAAAAAAAATTAGTATTCCACGTGTGGTATTTCAAATTTTCAAAATTCCACTCATGACCAAATCCACGAATTTGTTACAACACACCAGTCTTCATGCACATCTCTTACATCAAATTTAGGTTTGGAGTGTTCGTCCCTCATGAAGTCATGGAATTGTGAAGTTGATCATCCCATAGACTATCTTTACGTGAAATCATACTTATTGAAACTTCCCTCCCCTGATCAGCCTCTCGGTCTTCTTACGAATATTCCACTACAAACCCGCCTGGCATATATAGCTCACAACGAACTTGGTTCGATTGTGCAGAGAATTGGCAAGATTGTTCAAATTACAAACTAGGAATTTTACATCCCAACGAACGCATCTAATCATTTCTCTACCTTAGGTGACTGCCATTTGACTTATCATTTTCCCATCAACACTCCTGATGACAATTTCTTAATGAACTCTGATTTTCATTGTTTACCATCTTTCTCCTGAGACTTCAGTCAAGTAGGTGAGGAACTTTAGCCTGCGCTGATGGCAGGTCCTCACCATCTTGGCATGATTGTTGAGAATGATTAGAAATATTTTTTCTAACAAGATTCCCATCGTGATCCCACTTGTCAATTCAAGAATTCACCTTTTCATAGATCACGAGGCTTTGCAAACAACAATAATTAATTTTATGATCCAATCGCGCAATGGCTAGAACAATCTTACTTGGCAAGCCATGTTGCAGGTAACAAGCCTCAATCCTTCCTTGCTCTTACTAAGAAGCTTAATGCAGATGAAGACACACTCGCAAGAGGCTTCTGAGGTTTGTTGAATAATGGTATCCATGATAGAGGTAAGAACGTGTATTGGGTGGTTGTGATACACTTTTATGTCAACAAGAAAGACCTTCTTTTCTGTGTGCATATTTCTCAAGTTTTTATATTTTATGTTGCACCCTATTGTTTGTCTCCTTTAATTGTTTGTATCTTTGTGGATGCAGATCAGGAGCAACTATATTGGCTTCACTGGAAATTTCATTTCATGTAACCCCAACCATTTAGCTATTATGATAGGAGTAGGATTAGTTGCATCTTAGGTTTCCTTTCCTTGTACTTGTCTTGCACTCGTAGTCTATCATGGTTTTCTTATTCCAATTCTACATCTTGTTTACCGTGATCATTTTTCTTTCTACACTTTAAGTTTTTTTTTATTATTATGTACGCCTTTCATATTGTCTTGTTTTTTCTTTCATGTTGAGCTTTTTGTTCGTGTGCAATACTCGAATAAGTGTTGTGCTAGCACTATTTTTTGGCTTCTGAATGCACATGTGGCTAAAGTTCAAAGAGTCTTGTGACACTATAACACTTGGCTAGTCATGTGTTTCTTTTCTCTGTTCTTGGTTGTAACCTCTAGCCAATGATGCCTTGATCGAAAATATGAGTCGTTTGTAAAGAAATTTTTGGTTGAACCATGAACCCGTGTCCAGACTGGGAAACCTCATGCCTGTACTCAGTCTTCTACTATATGTGTTCAAGCTTATCCAACTAGTAGAAATGAAGAATTGGAAAAATATAAATGAGAAAACATGAATCAAAGGTATTTACATGCTTCTCTAAAGGAACAACCTCTCCTACTATTATTAAGTTGGGATTCCTCTTCCATCCCAAAAATAATAAGTTTCTATGCACAGTTCTCTTTCAAAAAAAAAACAAAGGCAAAAGAAGAGAAAGGCTTCTTATGGAGAGAGGTGAAGTAGGAAACTCCATCGGGGTAATGAACAAGCTCATTGGTAGTGGAGCAATTCCTTTTTTCCTATGTGACTCTGTTGGGGTACTATCTAGGCCTACTGTCAGTGGAAAAACACTAGAGATGAAAACATATACTCTGAAAATCTCAAGATCGCAAGTTAAACTATCCTTCCTGATTTTCAAACATTGTGATCTGGATGAATATTTTTTTGTGTTTGATTGAGTTGCTACAAGGTGAACCATGTCTATCCATGGGGTAAGTGGGGAATCTGAAGTGATATAGACAACAAATCAATACTCGTTGAAAGACTAAGGCCCTGCGCTGAAAAAGAACCCAAATAGAGAAGTTAGTATTCAACCTGTGTGTCACCAAGTGTTATAGCGGCCACAACACCCTCCAAAATTTTGGCTTACATCCAAATTTTAGAGCCTTCCCTAGTTTTTCCTTTGATCATTATAAACACTCGGGCTCACCCTGTGAGCTCTTCTGGAGTATTTTTCATCTTTTTTCTTATTTGACCATCGATTTTCTTTTGGCATATGGATTGCTTTGTCATTATGGTGATATTGTTATGGCGATTTCGAAGGTTTTTCGTTGTGTGCATGAGTTTCTTTCACTCTATGAACATCGGTCGTACTCACACACAAAGTTGTAAGAACAGTCACGTGAGTGTCCTCACGGTCGTTCCAAGGTCTATTGCAAGTGTCACACTTGTCACTCTTAGTTCCAAGACAATTTCACTGAGTGGATGTTGGTTTATGTTGTCTCGCCATCAAATATGCTAAGTGTATGATCATAATGTCAATCTACACAAATTCACTTGCTTTCTACACAGCCATTTTCCTGAAAATATGCTCGACTAGACAACCTCCTTCTGTCGAACCCAAATTGAGTTGCAATACGCAGTCTCAGCCCTAAGTGAGCCCGCTCTAGTTCCTAGAACTTCACAGTTCCTAAGGTAGTCCTCCAGGTCAGCTACATTGCATAATCCCAGAAGTGAGAAACTTGTTCGCCCCGCAGAATTGTGTAGAAATTACTTCCATGCCGAAACTGAAATACGCATTTTTCAAGAATAGTTATTAAGCCTCCCTCTGATATACTGGAAACCCGAACGTCATTAAGACTTGGGGTTGCAATGATCTCCAAAAATGTGCAAACAAACCTAATTTATTTCCCTACTACCTACCTCACACTACCTTTAGAAATTGTATAGTCATGATTAGCAGGGTCCCTATTTCCTTCCTCTGCACTGTCTAGAATCATGCAGTCATGATCAACAGGTCCTAGTAGCCCTGTACACCTTTCTCTGGAGAATTATGCATAACTACCTACCAGCTCCCCTGTAGCCCTGTCATGCATTTCTCCAAGAAACTGTGTAGAAATCCCAGCTGGTCCCCTAAGTGGCTTGCATTGTCTTCCCTTCAGAAATTGTGTAGAAATGATGAGCAGTCCCTCTATAGCCCCACTTTGGCCTCCCTCTGGAAACTTTGAAGAAATTCCCAGCAATCCCTTTGCAAACTCACTCTGTCTTCACTCTAGAAAATGTGCAAAAGATTTCCCCCTCAAGCTCCCATATTGTAGTTAATAATGGTGACTATTACCTCATGATTTTGCCTCCCAGTGATCACTGTGTAGTTTTTCCCGAAAGGGAAAACTAAGTTCTAGAATCCCTCACCCCAGACTAAGTTGTGCTCTGCATAGTTTTAATGTCCTACCGTCCCTCCCAATCACTTGGACCCAAAAATAGAAAGAAATGCATCATTCTAGACTAGGATATTTTTGGATTTGATGTCATCACATCATGAGTGAATTGCAGGAACTAGTACATTGATGGAATAGGATGAGATGATGAATGAGATGAATAAGAAGCACATTTTAGAAGAATTGCTTGTAGCTGGAAGGATGTAAAAAGAACGTTGAGCAGCAAGAAAAAGGAGTAAATGCATAGAGCCTTCAAGAAATACCAAGACTATCGAAGTCCCCACAATACTTAACCATGCGGAGTTGAAGAAACAACACACCGAGATCACATACATCACTTAACAGTGCAACATCTTGACATGGACACCACTGTCATCCAATACATGTCAGTAGTGTTAGGTCAAGTTGTGTCATGAGGTGTCTCGGCCATATCACTTATGGGCCATACTTATTGTAATTAAATGTAATGTAAAGCGAAAGTCCAAGGGATGCACACATGAAGTTGAAGAGTCTTGTTACTTGAAACGTCATAGGATGTTGAACGGTCATGAGGGAAGTCCAAGAGTCATAGGGGTCAATCATCCCCCTTGACTATATATATCCCCTCATTGTATGAGTAGAGCAATTTTCACCTTGGCTCGTCCCACATAGCCTTGAGAGTATATAGTCTATTATTTGAGGAGCGAGCAGTGGCTCTAATGTACCACTATTGGGACTAGTGATGTATGGTGTACAAATGTATCTTGGAACATTTCCTTAATTTAGAGGTCTGTCAAGGCCAACACGTTTTCATGCATGTTTTGTATCCATTTGTAAGACTATTCTTCAAATGTCTGTAATGCATGTTTTCTTATCCTGTACTAATATAGTTGAACTAATTTCATTATTTTAGTACTTACATTGTTGAAGATGTGTTGTATTTCTTATCACCGTTGCCTCATCCCTATGGACTACTCCATGGGATACTAGACATACCATCTTTGTGTATTGGCTATCATTGTTATCACATCATTGTGGACTACTCCACAGGATACTCAACATACCATCTTTGTTTTCCTGGTTATAGCGATCTCACATCTGTGTGGACTACTACACTGGGTGGTGTACGTGTTGTTCCCCTCACTTTGGTTTTGATGACTACCGCAACCACTATGGACTACTCTGCTGGATGCTAGAAAAGCCCTTGTTTATTTGCTTGTGTCTCTCCTTGGGTGCTACTACTACCTTTCATCTAGAGCCTCAATTTTACTCTTTCTCTTTATAGCAAGAGAACCTAGACACAATTACATTACACACTAGCCAAGCATACTCACCTTGCTTTTGAAGTTACAATAATAACACTCATGTGCTGAACAACAAGAGCTAATGCCAATCCTTAAGACAATGGAAACTGATCCATTGTACCGAATGGGAATCCCACACCAAATGGTGTGAGGTCTAGTTCGGACTTTATACCAGTGAGATCCCCTTTGTTGGTGGATCCAAAACCATCAACACTAACTCAAGGATGATACCAGTAGGGTTGATATTTCATCACTTGAGTTACTATGATTAATCATTGAATTCATAGATCCTTCCTCACATTTTTAGCTCTGAGTTATTTTTATAATGAATTTTATCCATTAGTTCCTCTTTTGGTATCATGCATCAGGGGGAATCTATTATAGCCTATTTTACCCATGTTGATTCATATTGAAAATAACTTTTCCTTGTTGACCTTGATGCATAGCTTGTTCCATTGATTTTTCCTCTTAGATAGCAGTGTCATTGTTTAGCCACTTACATCTTGTGACACTCCTCCTATTCATATGTATAACTACAGTTAATGTGTGCATATTTTCCTTTTGCAACCAACAAAATTCATAATTCTTCTACATTTTGTCATTTCTAGGGAGACGAACTGAACTGATTTGTTCATGACTTGGCTATGGGTGAATTATTGTAGAATATCTTTAGCTTCTCATGCCCCAAGGTGTCCAGATATATTCTCCTAGAGAAGGAAAAGGGCCTATATAAAATAGTCACGTTAAGGGGAAAGGAGAAGGAGAGAGTCAAATATATAATGAGATATTTTTTGTTTTGTTGAGGTTATCCTTGCTAGAGGTGGATACCAAGATTGTAGTTGGAATAGAGGAGACTTCATGTAAAGGTATATCATTATATTATTGTGCCATTTTTCTATCATAATGAAAGTCAATTCCTTTCCCTAATAGTGATTTCCTTTAAGTATTGTATGTTAATATTCATTAGTTATTAATTATTATTTTGCTAACAAGGTTTTACGAGAATTTTCCTATTCATGTTGGTTGACTGTGTGTAGGTATTCGGCTCTACATTTAGGAGCTAGAATTTATGGTGTATTCCCTCAAGTTGGCTTCTCCAACCATCTACTTCTTCAACTAAGAGGTAGTATATATCATCCTTTCTTTTAAATTTCCATTCTATTTTTCATGTAATAGGGATATGTATAATTACAACCTTGTTCACGCATGGCCTAGTGGGTTTTGGGAAAGACTCACAGAGAAATGACTCCTTGTGACTAGATATTTTAGACCGAAATGATGTGCTAAGCAATTCTTTCTTCTTATTATTTTGTATGTCATCCTCCGTAATACATATTATTCTGTTGATTAATGGATTGTTGTGTTTCTTGATTCTTATAACTTGTTGATTCCTCTAAATCATATGAATCTTAGCATCCAACTATTATCTCATGCATTTTCCTTACATTTTCCATTTCCCTGGCGACTCTTTTCATTTGAAGTTGTAAATGCATCTGTTACTTCATTCCCTTCGTTAGGCATGTATATTAATGTGGACAACATTCGTATTCTCTTAGTCCACCTTCTGAGTTAAATATGGTGAGATGAAGTACAATTGGGTATTGCTCCTTTTACTAATAATGTGAAGGAGATATTTCCGATAACATCTTATTATTTCCCTTACTCTGTTTCAACACACATATATTATCTATAGTCCTTATCCCTTTTCCTATTAATTTTCCAAAGTATTCCTTCCTAATTTTACATCCTCTAGAGTTGAATGTCACTTCATGTTCTCTATATATCACTTGAATTACACTCGGGATGTTGTGCTTTAAGCATTTAACAAGTAGGACATTGTCAACATTACTCCTTTTATTATGAAGACTAACTTTTCCTCTTCCCATTACTCTAGTTGATGTGTCAATTCCAAGAACAAAATTTCCACCCTTCATGTCATTTAGAAAGAGAAATCTATTTTTATCTCCTATCATATGATGAGATCATCCATTATCTATATTCCACTGATCATCTATATCTTGATCACATAAAGCTAAGTCATGTGTTGTTCATTCTTTTAATTCCTATACCTTTTATTCTATTTTATGTTAACAACATTTGCTTCTCATATTTTTCTTTATCTAATGGAGTTCCTTCTGATTGGTTTTCTTTAAAGGATCAACTAGCTTACTTCAACCATCCCCTTCCTTATGCCCAAAATTGTTACATAATTTGCATTCAAAAAGAGCCAAGAAGGGGGAAAAACAATAGTAATTTATGAAATCATTCATACGATAACTTATAGAATTTCTGCTTACATATCCATTCCTTGAATATTTTATATGCTCTCTCACTACTATTGTTCAATATAATTTTATTTCTTTCATAAAATCTACAAGCTATTGCCTTATGTCCAAAAATATTGCAAGAAACATAATGTCCAAGGAAAAATCTTTGAAACCTATGATTAATTTTCTTATGAGAAGGGAAGATTTTGAGTCTTTTATGACTTTCTCCTCGAGGCACATAAAATATATGTTAATTTTTCCCTCATTCCATGTGCTTGTTCTAAATATTGTTATGAATTCTCCATTATTGTTGTTGAGTTATATTTTTTTCTTTTTCCTTTCATTGTTGTTGATTTTTCACTTGATATTTGTTACTATTTGAATGTTTGTTATTAAAATTTCCTTGATGCTACTAATTTCATTTTGCTGCATTACTATCAAGTCCTTTGACTATTTCAACATAGATGATTGATTCTTTGCCTTCATATTTATTAGTTCTTTATTATCCTTCATGGCCTAGACCATTCTTGATGAGAGGAGGTCTTTGATTCCAGAGAATACCATCTAGGATTTTGGTACTCTTATCAAGCTTCAGATATTGATTTAACTAGTCATTAGCCTTTCATAGATCATTTCTTAAGAGTGAAATAAACTTGGATTCTAGTTCATCATAATGACCTTATCATTCATTCAACTATGTAGACAATACTTCATTCATTCATTTTTCTTCTTATTATTGAGCCTTCATGATAACAATTGTTCTTCTTAATTTATCTCAATCTTGATCCTTGTAATTGCATCCTTGCAATAATTCCTTCTATTTCTTATTTGTTACTATGATCCTCTTAATATCCTATACAACAGAGATAAATTTTCTTCTAAAGTATATCTAGAGCATAATCTATATTTTTTCTACGTCTATATCCTTAGGCCCGAATCTGATCACAAATTTTCAGATCTATTCTAGCATCTCTTTTCTCTCTTTTCCTACAAAAACCTCAATATCTCACATTCAAACTCTCTTGAATTCCATGTTTGGGCCATCTTCATGACTTCATTTATGTTTTATAATATCTTAGAAAAGAACTATAGTTATTTTTGTCTTCTACAGTACCTCCCCCTGGCATTCACAGATCGCCTTCGTCATACACATGGGCCAAACCATTGATACATTGTTTTCATCTTCTTTTATGGTTTTGCCATGGTTATCAATCCATGTTCTTTACCCATGGTATCCATCACTTAATGAATCAACAATGCTATGCTCCCTTCTATCCAACCTTTCTCTCATATACCTCCTCATTCATATTTCTTCATGGATTCAATGGTTCTCAGACCACTTGCGACAACTTCTGTGAGCTCCTAATGCTAGCTCCTCAAGAATGATTGTGTGCATTAGAGCCTTAACATTTTCATAAAAATCTTTAGTGTTGGGATCACCACTTCTCTCCATGCAGTGATATAGCATGATGACTTGATGGCTTATGGACTTACTATTTATATATTCAAACTTAATCCCCATATGACCTAGGGTGTCACTAGTATAGGTCTATTTGGGAGCATTACTCCCAACATTCAGATCGGTACCTTTAGCGCTCATCAAACCCTAATTGTGTTGCTACATGCCCTAGAAAACTCATCACATTGAATGCCATCATTCTTGAGAGTTTCCTTGCCTAAAGACATCCTGAAATGACTCCTTGAGGAACCAGCACAACCTTGGCCAGGGTTAGCTACACTACAAAGCATTTAGGCCCTTTCAAGCCTACTCTACAGAGCACCTAGGCCCACTTTGATCTATGCTAGGTGAGATTGAATGAAATCTTCATAGGGTTCTCATAATATTCTTTCATTCTAGATCATTCTAGAAGATTTCCAACTCTTATCCTCTCTTATGAGCTTGAAATTGGATAGGTAATGAATCAAATAACCTCCTATCCTCTCACCACTTCCTCCCTCGAAACTAACTCCCAAATTGGAAAACCATTCAATGCCCAATTTATGACAAAACCACCCCCATTTCTCTATAAATTAAGCACTCATCATAGTGATCAGGGGCTGGACTTTGAGAATTTGTAAGGAGATATTGTTGGTGTGAGGTTTGAGTTTGTAAGCAAGTATTATTATGCTACTGGAGTGTTGTACTTTTGATGTGATATTAAATGGAACTCGAACTGAAGGAGTGACATTGGATTGGACTTCATGGTTGTAACTCTTCCTACTAGCTACTAAAGTTTTTTACACCTTTTCCCATATTCTTGTCTTTACGTATGATGATTATATGTGTAAATGCTTTCGATTCCATTTTATTATAGTAGATAGATCTCTTGCTTTGATTGGTTTTTGTCCTCTGTTTATGATTGCATGTACTTGTTGAGTGGATTTAGTTCGAGAAGGAGTGACGGGAGCCATACAAAGGGGAAAAAGGGAAAGTGAAAGATAACAAGTAGGTCCCTTGTCTTATTTATCTTCTATAGAAAAAGGTTAAATGCTCTAAATCTGTTGTTCGAGGTGTAGCTACCCACCTAGGGAAATTGTGTTTATCCGTAGATGAAAAATTCCACATAACAAATTGGAAACTCCACTTGGGAATGATTATCATTCTAGGTAGTTTATCTTCATCCTAGTACACGCTAGTAGACTTTACTTGCCTCCATTGATCTTATTTCAGCCTTGTAGAAGTGTTTTTTGGTCAAAATTTGTGCTTGAAAGTACCTTGAATGGTCTCTCTGGCACCAGCGCAAGCTTGGTCAGGGCACAAAGTGTTGCAGAGCACCCTTGGCTTGAGGATAGTGCTCTGAAGTGCATTATCTCCCATTCAGACTCGCGATGATCCTCCTTAAGCTTAAAAACCCATCTTTGGCTTGGATTTTTCCAATTTTTCTTCTGAAGTTGTTTGCTTAAAGGTTAATGTTTCTATGGTTCTGAAATCAACTTGTATCTCTTCTCCTAGCCCTACTTTGACCTTGAATTTGTAGTGTTTCTTAAGAGTTTTATTTATCATTATCAATTCATTTTCAAATTTATTTTATATCGATTAGTCTTTTTTGAAAATGAAGTCTTGTAAAGTCTTCATTTCTTTGAAAAAGAAATTTTTGTAAAGTCTTATTTTCTTGTGAAAAGTATTGATTGATTTTTTGTGCATCGAGTTCCTTTTTGTTCATCTAAACACTAAAGGGACTGAAAAGAAAAACTTACATTTTTCATATTGTATTTTTTGAGTGCTTGGTAGGAATAGTTAGGGAAACTGCAGTAGGTGTGCTCTTTTCTCTTTGTCAAAGATTTGATTTCTCTATCCCTTACTAGCTACGATTTTCATTGTTAATTGAATAAAAGAATGTTTCTCATGTTAGTTGCATTCTAGGAATTGCAAACATACATCACGTGGTGAACCTTGAAAGGAAAATTCTTAAGAATATCAACTAAAAAGTTATCTCAATTAACCTAATGGAGCATTGTAACTTAATGCATAACATTTAAAGGTCTAGGCTAGAGACATGTTCTGACATCGTTAAACATAGCAGCTGTCACTAACTTGTATGCGATACATTCTTAGTGTGATACCTCATTCCACGTATGTAAGTATATTTTAGCTCATCCACGTACCTTCGGGTATATAGGGCGGTGTTCTAGTACGTAAAGTATAAAGGAATGCTCTAATTGTGCGCTTTCACAATAGATAGCACTAACAAGGATTGGGCCTCCACGTACTTTTGGGTATTTATGTGAGGACTACATTATGTTTCTATCCATCCTTAGTTAACTAATTCGACCACCTTGTACACTGTGATACACTGAACACATCATTTACGGAGATTTCCTGCCCGTACTTCTTGGTTCGTCGGGAGGTATTCTGCAGTTCACAGTTGGTTGGTAATCTTTTTTCCTAGATTATCCCTATTTTGTTTTGTTATGTTATCTTCATTAAAATAAATTAATTGATCATAGATAACATCCTTAGTGTCACTCCTTAGTTGATCTTAGGTTGAAACCTATGGCAACAACTCCGAAGTCCACTGATCAAGGAATTCCTTTTGATGGGAATCCTAGTACTTTTCATCCTTTTGGAAACATCGGTGCTCCTTGTATGGTTACATTGTCCCTTCTGATATTTACCATTGGCTTGCCAGTATGGTTTTTTTCAACCTCCTTGGTTCATAATGTCATGATTTATCCGTAATCAAGTACTCCTCCAACTGGACAACATCAACCTCTAGTTGGTCCTAAAGCTGACCCTTTGCTTTCTTCCTTAGTTTTTTCTTCCTCCCCTTCTTCCCCTTCACCTGGTGAAGTATTGACACTAGTAACCAGGTGGCTAAGAAGAAGAGGAAGAAGAAAATTCAGCAGGGGGAAATGAAGTAACCATTGCTTCGAATGCAACTTTTGATGAGAAATCACCCTATAAGCCTCACAAACTTTGATATCCTTGCAAACTTTTTACGGTGTTAGCCTCCTGCTGCAGCAGGTTACTCATATTTCATGATTGACATTTTACAGACCAAATATGTCATACCTTGCATGCTGCAACGCTCCATATTTGCTAAACAATCACCAAGCAAAGAAGGCAACTCAAAGTTCATCTGACTGCTTTCCAAATTTTGAGAAGTTGTTCCAGTTTTGTACAATTTTCAGCTAAAGGGAGGACCAAACAGCTTAATCTTGGTCTCCCTAGATTTCAATTTCCTGCTTTTAGAATATAGATAATGAAAATCTGTCCAAAAAGCTTAATCTTGGCAGATTCTTAGATAGGTAGAGAATCAAAGGAGCCCAACTGTTTAATCTGGGCCCTTGGAAGAAAAAAGGGTAGTTTGTAGATAGGAAAGTATAAAAAGGAAAAGATTAAAATGATGGGTTTGCAAGTCTAAGTGCACCCAAACCAAAAGAAGAAAAAATGTTAGGTAAGTAGGCTGGGTAGGTAGTTTTGAGGTTGCAGAATCTTGATTACTAATCAGTTCCAGGTTTTCAGGTGTCATCTCTACTCAGGACACAATCACCAGGCAGTTTGATGTGAAAAAGCTCAAAACAGGCATGACTAACTTCCTTTCTCCATGTCCCCAAATCATTAACTAATTTCCCCAAAAGAGGTCAAGATCTGCTTGATACCTCTTAGTTTCATCATTTTCATATCATTAGCTTGGGTGAAAAATAGCAAATGCTAAATAACCCTCCCCGTGCATTGTTCTATGAAAAATAGCAATGTTTGTTTGATAAGTTATCACAGTGCAAACAAATTCACCCATTTTCTAAAGTTAAAAACCCACCGCGTCACAGAAAATTGAGCATTTAACGTGTGCACACCTTAGCTAAACCCCACACAACTCCCTTTCCCATCCACCGTCGGATCGTCTCCCCCAGATCCGACGGTCCTTGATCGCATCGCGCACCTGATTACGGTGGTAGCTTACCACCTGATGTCTGACGGTTTTCCTGTTGTACACCGGGACAAGTGGTGGCCTCCCATTGCATCGGGCCGCCCCTGAAAAAAAGAACCTCCGTACCAAAGGCGGTCCGATGCACAGGGAAAACCGCCCTCCCCTCACATAACAGGACCGCCACCACATCCTGCTAGGTCGCCTCCACGTCACCTCGCCCTGCCTGCGCCCGGTCCACGTCATACTGCCACGTCACCCCGCCATACTACCACATCAACTTGATGACGTCAGCATGCTGACGTCACATCCATACCCAAGGACCCCACTACTGACGTCAACATGCTAACATCATCCGCCGTATTGTTGTTGTTAGCAGCCAGAAAACCGAAAATTCGCGCAAGAGGAAAAATCGTGCTTCGGAGCTCCGGAATGAGAAACGAAGGCAGTTTTCGATGTGCGATTAGCGCGAAGTGCTAATCGCGCATCGCTATAGGAAATATTCTGTTTTGGGGAATCCTTAGGGAATCTTTTGATTCCTTGGCCCGTTTTGCACCGAAAAAGCCCGAAATTGCCCGATTTTGCCAAATTAAACCAATTTGAAGACAGGAAGAGACCAGAGACAGAGATTAAAGAGTATCAGATCAAATCAATAGGGAAAAAGCACGTCAAAGAGTATCAGCAAGCGACAGAGACCATTAGTGTAGCGGCAAAGAGTATCAGCGAAGATATTAACAACGGCCCAAAGCAGGAGAAAATTAAATACCTTCCAGCAAAGTCAAAAAAGAAGGCGAGGCCACTCAAAACTCTCAAATCATGGTTATTGCACATTTAACTCACACCAGAACAGAAATAAAGATCCCAAAGCACAGTTATTCCAGCAGTACTGCATCAAGGCTCCAAGGGCCACATTGCACTCCTTTTGATCCAGCTAGCTCTGACACAATTTCAATAGATATTTACTTGCACTTAATTTTGGCACAAGTTTAGGTTTAGAAAACTCTTTGCAGACCTATTTTAGGTCAATTGTAATAAATAAGTTCGAGATATTTGCACTATAAAAACAACCCTGAACACTGTATTACGGGTTGGTTGGTTGGTTGATTGATTT
Organism: Pinus taeda; assembly: GCA_000404065.3. Classification (NCBI taxonomy): domain Eukaryota; kingdom Viridiplantae; phylum Streptophyta; class Pinopsida; order Pinales; family Pinaceae; genus Pinus; species Pinus taeda. The sequence continues at coordinate 442,544 of APFE031090484.1, read as the reverse complement.
GTCAACAAGCTATCTCTAGCTGATTTTGCTCCAAGAGAGACTCGCACTGTAATATCTGATAAGTTTCTATAATAAAAGACTGCTTATGAGCCTTGGAGAATGGATTGTTCACTGTTTTTACTGGTTGAAGAGTGATTATGTAATTCCCGTGCTGTTGCATAACTCAATAAGTGTTTCTTACCTCTTTTTTCATTCATGAATTACGCTCTTATACAGCAGAAAGAAAGATTAGTTTAGAATTTGTTTAAATACACTCTATGCTCAATTTCCGTTGTTTCTTTATGTTTTCTTCTGTTGAAGCATAAATATGAATTCCACATGGCTCATGTTTGTCTTAAATCAAGACTGTTATCCAGGGATTCTTCATTTCCCCTAGATACAGATCATCTGTCCCTTTGTTAAGCTAAATGAGAGATTCTTAAGTGCCTCTCATTCCTTATACATCATTCACCCTTTTAGTCTGAAGATTGTGTTATGAGCAGCTATCCTGCTTCATTATTTCTCTTATGACCAAAAAGACACACTGATAATCCTAACCCATGACTCCATGCCCAATGGTTTGAAACTTATCACTTCATAAATTGCCTCTCTGCCTGAAAGCATTTTCCTTCCATCCAAACACAAACAAAAACCCCTGAGCCAAAAGCTAGCCTAAAATCATCAACAAATTTGAATCATTAAGAGAGAGCCCTCTCTGATTGCAGGTTGGATAGAACCTGCAATCCAAATATTGGTTTGTGGTTACCTCGGTCGTATCCCTATAGGAGCCTAGGGACAACCTGAGCGATAACATAATGGTGACTCCATTGGGGAACTCCTCAGATAAATTCACTCAACCAGTTTGCAGCCCCACAGAGGAAGAAACTGACCTGTGAAGGTCTCGGCCGACCTCTGTTGTTGTGTTTTTTTTAGAAAACGTTCCCAAAAAATAGAATAGAAGCTGGCTCCTAATAAGAAGACATGTAATACACGATCAAATCCTGAACCAAATAGCCCAGTTGTTTTTGCAAATCCAAATTTAATTCCTAACATAATTAGAAAACAAAAGCAAAAAGAAGACCCAACTGTTGCGACCCCTGAAACAGTTTAGCCAAGCAGTGTTCCAACCCCTATCAAAGTTTTATTTCGGTCAACCCCAAGTTCCCCTGGTTCATCGCCTCCTTCTCCAAGCAGCTCCTCTACACCTCCATCCCATACTCCTACTACCACTACTACTCCTTCTACCCCGGTTGTTCTTGTTATCCCTACTGCTCTAGTTGTTCCGCTTATCCCCATCATCATGGCTAGATATGCGCCCTTACAATTGCCTGCTAATCCCGGGGCTATGCCTCAGGACTGCCAGTCAAAAATCACCTGTTTTGATGGCGCAACCTCCTGCACTGCCCTACAGCATACAAAGAAAATGCAGTATTATTTCGAGAGTTATGAGATTGATGATGAGAGTGTAAGAATGAAGATTTTTGTCCAAAGTTTGACCGGTGATGTCAGAACCTAGTTTAGGTCACTTGCACCCAATTCTATATTAAACCCTGAAGCCTTATACCAGACATTTATTAACAAATGTGAGAAAAAGAAAGATCCCCTACACATACTATATGAGTATGATACTATCAAAAAAGGACCTCAGGAAACAGTTCTGGATTACTGTGCAAGATTTAACAATGTTTACAATGCAATACCACAAAATTTAAGACCTCCACCTGATCTCGCTTTATACAAATTCCTAGATGGCTTTGATGCTGAGATGATATATCAATTAAGGTAAAGAGCCCCTCAAAGCCTTGCATAAATGCAAGATGTTGCGGTGAGTGTGGAAGCAAATCTAATTGCTAAAAGAAACAGAACTAGAACTGAGAGAAGAACCACTTTAAAAGAAGAACCCTCAGCCTTCGATCAAAAGCTAGATGCTATCATCAGTGGAATCCATAAGCTGGGAGACAGAGTAGACAATGTTGAGAGAAAAACTTCATGGGAGGGTCAAAATCCCAATGCCATAAGGAACCCGAACTTCAAAAAAACTCAAAACACAAACGTTGTAAGGGCCAGTCCCGACCATGATATTAGGCCTCCTTTTCAAGAAAACTATGCAGAGGCATCTACATCCACTGATCCCACAGATGGCACTCATATGAACCTGATAGATTCAGGAAATGAACAGCAAATCTTTCTTATGGAAGAAGACCGACCATATCCTGATGCAAAACAATTTCACACCAAGTCGGGAGAGTCCTTCGACTTTAAACAAGGCTATGATATCGTTGTGTACAAGGTACACAAGCAGTAAAAATTAAGAACAAGGACCATTGATGTTCCCCCATCTAGCCGAACAAAAGATAGCAAACAGCTCAGCAAAAGTAAAGGAAATATCACCAACAAGCAATCATCTAATAGCTCGGTCCCCAACCCTCATCAGGTAACTGTGGAGGATCTAATAGACACACACTCTCCTATTGATCAGCCTCTACCTCCTTCCTTCCCAAAAGAAGATCTGAATAGCACTCCCAAAATTCTTCCCAAAATAGAAATACCACTAACTGTCATACATCATGACATAGATATTCCCAAAGAAAACATAGAGAGTATGCCTGAAAAAGAGAAATTCGCCACTATCAATGCCAAGAACTCATTGGAAAAACCATTTAGTTTAGAAGCAGAGATTGGAAAGCTCAAGATTTCCATTCCCCTCTCAGAACTTGCCAAACATGATGTATACATACAACAAATTCAAAGATCACTTCAATTACCAGAAGTAAGGGATGATGTAAACGTTTTACATGATACCCCTGAACTACTGTTCGGTCCAGAAGTTAACGGAAAAACAACATATGGACCTGTTCCACCTTTTTATGTGAGTCTGCACATACATGACAAAATACTGCATAATTCTATGTTTGACTCAGGTGCCTCACATAACCTTATGCCCAAAGCTATAATGGAAAGGTTGAACCTTGATGTCACAGGACCATACAAAGATCTGTATTCCTTTCACTCAAGTCAAGTCAAATGTTTAGGCTTGATCAAAGACCTTTGTGTCTCTCTAGTGAAATTCCCCAACAAGACAATCTTAATGGACGTAGTAGTTGCCGACATTCCCACAAAGTATGGCATGCTCCTATCCGGATCGTGGGGAGCAAAATTGCAAGGATCCCTTCAACTCGACCTCTCTTATGCCACTATATCTGTCTTTGGGCAACCAAAGAGACTATATAGAAAAAAATTAATGAAGTATGTGGTAAGAAGTGAGGAAAAACCCCAAAATTTTCCAATTTACTCAGTCCATTCTGATATGAATTCTTTTATTTTATTTAATGATAACACCAACCCTCCAACTGATGATAAGTCGTTATCTTTGGAGCAAGGAATGTACGTCAATGAGGAATGAGTTTCCTACACCCATGAAATTGTCTCAACAGTCAAGGCAAACAACAAACTGCAAGAAGAACATCCTAAAACTAAAATTGTAAGTCTGCCCGATCCTCAAACAACTGAAACTCTCAATACAAACCTCAAACAAGAAGTCACATGGTATTTGGAGTTTGATAGTTCGGTTAACAAGTTAGGAGCAGGGGCTGCAGTGTGGATTTACAATACTCATGATAATCACGCACAAGGCCATGCCTATAGACTCAATTTCAGATGTACAAACAACATGGCAGAGTATGAAGCTCTGCTCTTAGGCCTCAAGTTGCTCAAAATCCTGCGAGCTACTAAAGTCTCCATCCTAGGTGACTCTGACTTGATTATACAACAAATAAAAGGTAACTTTGTCGCTAATGATAGTAGAATGAGAGCTTACAGAGCTACTATCACCGAATTACTCAATGCCTTTAGTGAATTCAAGCTTGCCAAAATTGCACGAGATCATAATATTCATGCCCATAGTCTAGCAACCTTTGCTAGCACATGAAAGCTTCCCTTTGGACCAAATCACCATTTCACCACTGAAATAAAACACAGACCTTCGGTCCCTAACAATGTCAAGCATTGGCAGGTATTTCAAAATGATGCCCAGATTAACAGTTTCTTAACTTTGGAGAACAAATTTTCCAACACAAACATTGACATGGATGCCATGGCCGACTCACAACAGTTAGCAGAAGAAAACATCCCGACTGTAACAGCTGCAATAGCTAAACAAATCCTTAACCCAACTGTTTTCAACAATACAAACATAGAACAGCTGAAACAAATATGTTTAGAGAAAACAGCCAAGGTGGAGGATGAGTTTATTGATCTGAAAAGTAATGTTCTACCTGCCGGCCTTACTCCATGGAAGACATGTTTGATGACAACGACGTGCCCAAAAAGCCAAGGATGGAACCTTTAAATGCTTCCATAGAAGAACACAACATAGGAACAACAGAGCATTCAAGAATGATTAAATTATCCAAAAATCTGCCCCCTGACGAAAAACCAAAATATGTGGATTTGTTCAAAGAATTCCAAGATGTATTTTCCTGGAGTTATGAGGACTTGAAGTCCTATGACACCTCAGTGATCCATCATACCATTCCCCTAAAACCAAATCAAAAACCGTTCAAACAGAAACTTAGAAGAATCAACACCATGCTTCTTCCCTTGGTTGAAAAAGAAATAAAGAGAATGTTTGAAGCAGGTATCATTGCACCCATCAAATTCTCTGAATGGGTGTCTAACTTAGTTCCCACCAGGAAAAAAACAGGAGAGATAAGACTGTGTGTACACTTGAGAAATTTAAACCAGGTCTCTCTAAAAGACCACTACCCATTGCCCAAAATGGACCATATCTTGCAAAGAGTAGTGGGTTCCTCCAGAATTTCTTTACTAGATGGATTTTCAGGGTTTAATCAAATACTTGTTCACCCGGATGACCAAGACAAGACAGCCTTTACCACACCATGGGGAACATTTAAGTATGTTAAAATGCCTTTTGGGCTGAAAAACGCTGGTGCTACCTTTCAGAGGGCAATGGATATTGCATTTGCTAAGGAGATACACGATTTCCTTGTAGTTTACCTTGATGATCTGACCCCATTCTCCAAATCCGACCAAGAGCACCTTAAGCACTTAAGGCAAATTTTCATGACATGCAGGAAATATGGCATTTCCTTGAATCCTAAGAAGTCCCTGTTTTCCCTAAAGGAAGGAAAGATTCTAGGGCATATAATATCAAAAGATGGGAGTAGAATTGACCTAGAAAGAATTCAAGCTATCCTTCAAATCCCTTATCCTAGAAACATAAGAGAACTGCAAGCATTCCTCCGAAAGATCAATTTGCTAAGAAGATTTATCCCAAACCTAGCCGAGCTAATAAGGCTACTGAGCAACATGTTGAAGAAGGATGCCAAGGTAAATTGGTCCCTTGAAACCAAGCAGGCTTTTGAGAGTATAAAAATTGTCCTAATTCAAACGCCTGTCCTCACCAGTCCTCAATTCGATAGAGGTTTTATCATTTTCTCCTTCACATCTGAACACACTATCATTGTTGTCCTTCTGCAGAAAGATGATCAGGGCAATGAAAAGCCAATTGCTTTCTTCAGCCGAGCTTTAAGAGATGCACCCTTAAAATATCAGATTATGTAAAAGCAGGCCTATGCCCTGGTCAAAGCTATCAAAGATTTCAGAATTTACATCCTATACTCCCACGTGATTGCCTATGTCCCTAACATTGTTGTAAAGGATATACTAACTCAAGAGGGACTAGAAGGCAAAAGAGGCAAGTGGATTGCCAACATCCTTGAATACGACATTGAAATAAAGCTCACCAAACTCATAAAAGGAAAAGGGTTAGCCAAACTAATGTCTGAAACAAACTTCCAAGCATTAGACATTAATCAACTGGACGATGAATCGGAGCTGGTGACTCCACAAATCAGTGAAACCTTCATGCAATCCCCATGGTATGCTGATATTTTCTTTGTATTGTTAAACTTGTGTGCTCCCCCAGGATTGTCCAGAACCAAGAAAATATTTTTAAGGATGAAATCATCAAAATTTTGTTTCATAGATGGTGCTTTGTTTTGGAAAAATCATGAAGGTATTTTGCTTAATTGTTTGACTATAATTGAAACTAACAACATCATGAAAGAATTCCATGTAGGGGACTGTGGAGGACACTTATATTGGAAGTCCACGGCTGACAAGATCCTACGGGCTGGTTATTACTGGCCCTCTCTATTTGCAGATGTAAATAAGTTTGCAGTCTCATGCCACAAATGCCAAATTTTTGAAGGGAAAAGAAAACTACTGCCCTTGCCCCTTAAGCCCATTTCAACCGAGAAACCCTTTCAACAATGGGGTCTCGACTTCATTCGAGAAATTCATCCCTCTTCCTCAGGCCAACACAAGTGGATTTTAACAGCAACCGATTATTTCACCAAGTGGATTGAAGTCATCCCATGTAGGCAAGCCAATGACTCCACCATTATCCAATTCCTTGAGAGCAATATCCTTTCTAGATTCGGTTGCCCTGAGAAAATTATCATTACCAACGCTGTTGCTTTCAAATCCAAAAAAATGATCAACTTTTGCCATAAATACCACATCACCTTAGGCCACTCCACAGCTTACTACCCTCAAGGCAATGGCTTGGCCGAGTCTTCCAACAAAA